>JAJTUV010000838.1:400000-524119 GCA_021653895.1 Mastomys natalensis | reverse complement strand
TTCTGTCACACAGGAGGATACATTGTCCTGTAAATGTCAAATAACCAGTGGCTCCTGTGTATTTGTGTACATAACACAGGGTTGTACGGGAGCTATAAACAATATATTCATGCTTCAAACAAGCTTGGAACAACAAAACACTATTTTATATTATTTATGAATTAGTGTATGTTGTTTCCTCAACAAAATAGTAACTCCCTACAGTTTAGGAATTTCTTGTGCCTTCAATCTTATTTCTTTCTACACTGGAGGGAGAGGGTGTTTTCACCCTTCATATTCACCCCATATTCTCTTTTGTATGGAGCATCCTGTTTTTCTCCTGAAAATTCATACTTGGTTCCATTCATGTAATGTAGGTAGAAGGCATCTTTTAAGTTTATATCTAACCCAAACCTAGCTGAGAAAATTATTACAGTCTATTAATCAGTAAAATTAATGTACATGTGGGTAAACAGTCCAGGTTTGATCATTAAGAACACAATCTTGGTCTTTTTCTGCACTGTCAGGCTGAAGGGATTTTTTTTTCCCAAACAGGATATAGTGTGGAAGTACAAAGCCTTCAAAATGAGGCCAATGCAAGGAAAGATGAGCTGAAAGCACTGGAGGGGTTCTAGCATCCATGTAACTTCAGCACCTAGATCAATCCATTCCTGAAGGCAATGATCTTTAACTTTTCAGTTACATGACCCAACAAGCCATCCTCCATGCCTGCTCTAGTTACAGACACTTCACTGCTGCAGCTGGGATTTTGGATCTTGGTTCTGGGAGTACTCACCATGCTGAGAGTGTGGGCAGCCCTTCATAAACTGAGGGCAGTGCCGGGATTATTGACTCATGGGAAATACCTCGAGGACCTCTGAGTGTGGAGAATAGGATGATGTCATCTACTGGGGACTGGGAAAAGAACCAGGAGGCTTAAATCATTTCTGTCACTTAATACTTACATTGAATATCCATTCTATGCCAGACACTCTTCTAGTTGCTGGGGATAAAGGAATAGACCAATAGAGAAAGTATTGTGTTAATAGAGCTATTACATGTAACTATAGAGTGGTTTGCTACTGATCAGTTGTGGAACTCTGAGTAAGCAGATTTATCTTTCCCAGGCTCAATCTTCTCATATGGAAAAAGAATTATAGGTGCGGGTTTTGTTTTTTTCTTTTTCCTTTTTCCTTTCTCTTTCCAGGGCCACCACCACCACCACCAATATTTCCATTTCTTGACACGTCTTCATAGGCCTGAATCTTATATTTCCTTGTTTTATTGGTAAATGTCTGTCTGGATAGTTTCACAAGCCGGGGGACTCTTTCTTGTTCAAGCCTTCCAGGAGTAAGTGAGATTCCTGTGGGATCTGGGGGCTGTCTCCACTAGCTCAATTCCCCCGAGGGCCTCACCTGAAAGCGGTGCCTGTGTCGCTGCATCTGTGAGCTTTTCCTGAGATCAGTGACAGCCAGTCTGCTCCATCACCTTTCATTTGGCGAAAAGTTCTGTTATCACGGAATGGAGAGAAACTGTGATGATTCTAACCGCAGCCCCGGCTCTTCTGTTAATCATCTCACTTATCACTGTGTCTAGTCTTGGCTACCTCCTTCCATGTGTTTTCAGAATCTTCAGGCTCCTCTCCCTGTGGAAATGGTCTCAGCAGCATACTAGCTGCTGCTTTTGAAAGCAAGATGGTGAATAGAGTCTGGCTCTGAAGGGTAAATGGCATCACTCTGCATTTCCAAGTGATGCTTTGGACCATATATCCACTTCCCTGTTGGTAAATTCCTTTCTTTTATTGGGTATACATTGTGTGCCTACGGATACTTGGGTCTTCTCTCTGGCAGGGGTAGGGAAGATGTGGATTTGATTCCCACAGATTTACTCCTTTCTTATACAATTCTTGGGATGCCTTCTAGGCCACTAAGACTATCAAGGTTTTGACAATAAAAATATTTTAGTTCTCTGTGAAAGCCTTTTAGAAGATAACAGTAAGCCTTCTGGTGGTGAGTCTTCCAGGTGTGACTCTGAGTTCAAGCAGGTGAGGACCACTTCCGGAATCCTTTCTCTTCATCCTGCATATAGAACATGTTCATCCTAGGCTGCAGGCATTTGGACGAAGCCTCCACTTTATTCCTGATTGCCATTATTTTGGTAGCTCACTGCATTAGTGTCTTTACTGTTGTTATGACAACCCCCTGTGGAAACAACTTAAGAATCGATTTTGGTTCATAGCCTCAAGGATTTAAGCCCATTGATTGGCTGGTTCTACTGATTTGGGCTGTGGCAAGGACTAAATATGGTGGAAGGATGTGGTAGAGGAGAAAAACAGCTTGCTTGAGAAAAGCTAAGAACCAGAGAGACAGGGAAGGGCCAGTGACAAGATGTGCACTTCGAAGACATGCTCCTAGTGACCTCCTTCCCCAATCAGTGCCTTTGACCAAACCCTATTCAGTTATTAATGAGGTTAGCATCCTAATGGGCCTCTCAATGACACTATCAGTTGAAGATCATGTCTTCAACACACAAGCCTTTTGGGGACATTTCCAAATTCAATCTGTTTCGTGTACCTTTTGCTACCCCACCTACGTGCTGGGAATGGGCCATGCTGCCAGCCCCCGCCCAGATTTCCTTGAATCCACGGAAAAAACAAAACAAAAACAAAAACAAAAAAACCCCACAAATATTGCTCAAGTTCAACTTGCCATTTTGCTACAATTTCTAGGTGCTACTTACCTCCTGCCTGGATAAGAATGCTCTTAACAATATTTTTAGCTCCGTACCTTTCCATCTGTACTCAACTTTCATTGCTCAGTTACATTTCGTCCCAGCTAAACACCTCCAGTCTCCCACAGGCTGCCACTCCACTGGAGATCTCACATGGCTGGTCACCTTTTCTCCCTCAGAAGCATGGTAAACTCTCTCTCCGTCTCCTTGCATCTGTCTTTTTGCCTCCAGGAACCCTAAAGTCCCTCCTATTCTTCCACCTAGCAATTGGCCCATGGGTTTTTAACTGATAGATTAAGAACCAACTGGGGAACAGGACCTTAGCATCAGAACCACCTCTTCACCAACCTTCCACAGCTTTCTTATTTAGGTCTTTAGAATAAGCTAGTTCATCTAATCTTATTACAGCTCCATCCTGCTGATTAGGAAACGTGAGCTTTGCATATTTGCTTTACAATTTGTTTGGAATTGCTTGGGTAGTACAGCCATGTTATATTTTGACATTTCTCCTACAGAGAGAGAATGCCTCTATTGCTCTTCAACTTCCTAGCATCTGGCTCACTGTTTTGCATGCAGTGAGCATCCAGTGAATGTTTTGACAATTGGATTTTGAATCAGTTACTTTCTTGGACAGCTGTTGACAAATAGCTCAGGTTCTTGATATAGTAAAACCTTATGCTAGTCATTGAGTTTCTATCACAGGCATTATAAACTGGTTATTGATTTTTTTAAAGGAAGCTGATCCACCACTTGATACTTTTGCTCTAACATGTGAGCTAATGTATAAATCAGGAGTCACATGACACCCTTGTGAAATTAGCAAAATAAAAATAAGTGAAAAATTAGCAATTTAGTTACCTTTAGTCAACATCTAATTATATTACTTGAGGAGAGCCTAGAACCTTCTCCATAACTTGGGGGGAGAGTTTAGTGGTTTAACTCTCCATGGATTTCTGTACTACTCTCTTCCTCATTCAACTATGCTACCATCAGCTTATCACATTCCATATCAACCCAGCATGAAGTGCATAGTCTCTAGTTTCCACTAAAAATCCATGTGTACAAAAGATCTGGTGAATTTAGTAACATTATAAAGGAACTGTGGGGATCCAAAGAGAGACACAGGACCAACATACTACAATCTTCCCTTTTCCTTCCTCATGTCTCCCTCTGCCTTTCCTCCTCTTTTCTCTTTTCTTGCTGTATTATTTTTCCAGTGGAGCTTATTTGTGTTCATGTCAGATAGCAAGTATGAAGATAGGCCAACATGTCAAGCATTTAGGTTAGCTTTGTATTAGGGAAGGGGCGAGGAAATTGCAAAGAGCCATGGTAGATGGGGACAAATCTGGGTATAATTCTGTATATCTCTTTTTCCTTGCCCAGTTCTAGCTCTGTTTACACCTAAAACTTATGTGAGTATCCAAAGAGGGCTGTGGAGTCACTGGGCTATTGTATTACTCCTCTTCCGAGTGCATCCATGGATGATTTGATTTCATCTCTCTCCTTTCTGTGCAATAGTCTTCTCCAGTGGTGTATGGGGACAGGTGGCTGAGCCTAGCCTGCATAGCTGCTGGGTTCCAAGCTTTTGCCCTCAAATCCCAGATACAATAGCCCTATATATTCAAAAAGTTCTCTGAACCTTCAAATTCAAGTAAGCTTTCCATAATCCACTATTATGCCGCTATGATGGATGGCCATCAACCACTGGTGATTCACTCAGCTTCTACCTCTTTGCTCTTTTCCAGGTCAGCAAAGTGAAACAGGAAGCAATCAGCACCCCTTCTTTAGGGACTTTCCAAATGTCATCTCACTAACAACTTATGTAAGGGAAGAGAGATCATTATGAATATAACAAACAATGCTCGCCTTACCTTGATTACTCCTAAGGCTTGGAAATAGCATAAATTGGGGGGATCCTGTCAAGAACTAGATCCAAGACCAAGCATATATCTCTTAAAAGTCACAGTGTTAAATTGCTGAGAATGATGCGAATGGACTCCGTAAACGAGCCTTGTCCTTGCTAGTACTCAGCATCAAGCAAGTTCCAGGTCTACCGTGAAAGAATCATAAGCTCTCTGACAAAGGTGTTTGAGAGTTGATTCCATCTTGTTCAGGAGAAATCAGAAGCGTTATAAGGCAACTGGTATTTATTGAGCACTACTGGATTTGTTGAACACTTTATGTACACACTCACTCTTGACAGTAACACTAGACCATAAATTAACATCTGGCAAATGAGGTTTGAGAATGTCAGTTCACCCAAGATTAACTGGTTATCCAATGACAGAGTTGGGATTTGCCACATGGATGAGTTTTGGGGTCAGACTGCCATTGGGTAAAAGCCTGTTAACTGGAGGCTGGGTAGAAAAATCTTGGGAGAGAATGGAGGCAATATTGTAATACGTGCCCTATACTTTTGCTAATCATAAAGCTGTAGGTGCTGGTGGGGTGGGTGGGGTTGGGGGTGTAGTGGGCTTTTAGAGTATAGTTTAGAGAGGAATGAGGGGCTCCCAGATTTAGGCTCCCCACTCATCTGAGATATGTCTCTAGTTTTGTATGTTCTCACATTTTCCAGGGCTAAAAGGTCACACGCAAACCTCCTCTCTCAACCCTGGGGTGCATCATAGACAACTTAGACAAAGTCTCCAGAAAGGTTCCAGGAAAACCCCAGGTGAGACCTTAATGTTACCCTGGGGAGCTTTGTGATGCAGCGGTCTTTATGTGGCTTAATTCTTTTGTTTGCTTTGAAGGAAACTAAGCTTTAGAGCTACTGAGACTGCTTTAAGTGGAGTGGAAGGCAGAGGGGTGTGGTCCGTCCAAGACTCATCCTTTTTTCTGTGATGGCAGTCTTGCCAGTTGCCCATTTGTGGACCAGCCTGATTATGAAAGGTCCCTCTTCCTTCTCCTTCCATTTCTCTGGAAATTCATCCTAACAAAGGACCTGCCTACTGAATCCTGGGGCCTCCACAAGGCTGGGTGTGAGCTGTACCCTCTTGGACCACTCTGTGGTCTGGTCTCTGTTGAAGATTTTTTTTTTCCCCTTCAGGAGGCCCAACTGCTGCCACATTGTCAATTGCTAGCTGGTTACTATGGAAACAGGTCTCAAGAGGGCTCTGCTTTTCTCCCTTCTTGAATGAGGAGCAGGGCTTTGTGAGGGGGCAGTGCTTCCCCCTCTTCATGGCCAGAACTGGCTTTGGGTAATGGGGCTTACATAATTTTACCTAAGGACCCTACTCTTTGTTAACAAAAGATTGTCTGTTTTTTTTTTTCTTTCTTATTTGCAGAATATGTCTTTTCTCTGACAGTTCAGATACATTCTCTTTTATGAAATGATCATGACAGAAGAAGGAACAGTTTAGAGGATGTTAGTCCTTGATGGAGTAAGTTTTGTTGATGGACACAATATGGATGAATCTCAGAATCACTGCAGAAAGAAAGAAACCTTGCCAAAAAGAAAAAAAAAAAAAAAAAAAGAGTTCGCACTGCAAGATTCCATTTATATAGAATTCTAGAAAGTGACATAGAAATCAAATCAGATCAATGGTTGCTAGGGGATGGGGTAGAGGGAGGGATGAATTTCTAAAGGGGCATGTAGAAATTTTGGAGGGAGATGAAAATGTTGCCTGACCGCCGTGCAGGTTTCACAAGCAGGTACAGATTTCAGAACAGATTTCACAAATGGCATGCTTTCAATGTGTACAGCTTAGCATGCATCAGTTAGATCTCGGCCCAGTTAAAACAAAGCTGCAACCTTCTGTTGATTCCTAATTTTTATTCATTCACTTTTATAATTCCTTGTGTTAGAGAATGACCACAGCTTTGGTAGCAACAGGTCTGGGTATGATTATAGAGCCAACAAGGTTTGCATCTGTTCCCTTTGTGTTTGACCTGGTCCCCACCCCAGGACTCCTGCTGTGGTTTGAGTATCATTTGTTCCCTCTAACTCAAACAGGACTTTAATCTCTAAAGTCTTGTTGCTAAAGTTATCAAGAGGGTGAAATCTTATTCAGACAGTTGTGCTTCGAGATAGAATTTTGGGAAGTGATTAGATTAGGTGAGGTCGCTATGGTGGAGACCCATGATTGAGTCCTGGTGGCTTTCTAAGGACATGAAGGGGCAACACACAGAGCTGTATGTATGCTCACTTCACTGTAATAGAAAACAGATGCAAGTTGACAGTTACTAAGTTGCTTTGAGCTCACAGCTCCAGGATCATCAGGGAATTAAGGTTGACCTCTTTTCTCTACACGGTAGTAGATCTTCACCATATTGGTATGCTGCCCAGCATCACTATCTAGTGGTGGGATTTTAAGTGCTAAGACATCTAACTAAAGTAGACTTTTAAGACTCTATTCACTACCATTGCCAGATGTTAGAATTAATGATTTCTTCTGTGTTCCTGGAACCCTATCTTATTTTCAAGATTAATATTTCTTTTCTATAATTATCATTCAGCCTGGAGTTTTAATAAGTTGTGTGTGTGTGTGTGTGTGTGTGTGTGTGTATACATATATGTGCCTGTGTATGTAGTCATATAACATATAACAGCATTTCAGACAATGGCAAGCTCATATATGATAATGGTCCCATAAGTGTTATTGTATAGTAATACTGTAGTCACCCTACTTGGTGTAAGACTATAAAATTCATACCATGATGACAGTGCCTGACAATACATTTTTCATAATATATCCTTATATATGCACATGAATTTGCTCATCCAGTTCTATTGAAAGCTGTCATTTTTAACATAATTGATGGGAACTGAATGAAGCCCCCCAGGAGAGAATGAAACAGTAAGTGTGCCTAGAATTAAAAATCTGGATGGCTCCCCTGCTCACGGATGTAGAGAATTAAGTGTTGCGAAAATGGCGCCCTACCAAAAGTAATCGACAGATTCAAAACAATCCCCATCAAAATTCTAACAGCACTCTTCTAAAAGCAATCTGAAAATCCATAGGGAAGCACAAAAGAACCTGGGTAGGCAGAGGGTCTTGAGCAAAAACAGTACTTGAAACATCACTGTCCCTGACAAAGGCATGAATGTAGAAAAAGGGGGAACTCTCACTAGTGGCCAGAGTAAAAGCTATAGCAGTCACCTGGGCATCCAGTGTGGAGTTTTCTTAAAAAGAAAAGAAAAAAAAAAAAAAAAAACAAAAACAGCAATGAAAAAACCCACAAACAAACAAATAAATAAAAACCAGCAAGACTACCACTACCACCATCAACAACAAAAACCCAAGGTAGACCTTCCATATGACCCAGCTGCACGGTTCTTGGGCATGTGCCCAAAGGACTCTACACTGTACCGTAACACAGCTACTTGTACATTCATGTTTATTGTTATTTAATTCATATTTTCAAGGAAGTAGAATCAACCCAGTTGAGCATTAGCTTGCAAATATATAATGGCAGTGGAACACATTAGATTCTTTTTTTTTCCATTTTAAGACAGGATTTCACCATATACCCCTGTCTGGTCTGGAATTTGTTATGTAAACAAATTTGCAGAGATCTGCCTGCCTCTATCTCTAGAGTTCTACCATACCTGGCTACACCAAGGAATTTTATTTAGCCATGAAGAATAAAGCTATGATATTTATAGGAAAATATAGTAAATGAGGTAATTTGGGATCAAAAAGACAAGCATCAAATAATTTCTAATTGTCACATGCGTTTATATGGAGTGGATTTGCACAGAACTCAGGAAACAGGAATCTTGGATTTTTTTTTTCACTTTTATGATTTTCTTGACTTTTTCTCTTCACATTTAAAAAACAAAAATACCACATTTTACTGATTCATTGTCAGTTTCACATCACATACCCCAATCCCATTCATTTTCCCTTCCATCTCCTCATCCTTCCATATCCATATGAAGGGCCCTGTCCTGCAGAGCAAAAGCTGCAGGGATTTCATGATATAGGACAACAACAGGGTATCCAAGAGGAATCCAGTCTAGTATTAATAGTATAGCAGAAACCAGAGGCTTCAAACCAGACCAGTGCAGTGAACACTTGTAACTAAAGCAGTTTGGGCAAAAAGGTATCTTGGGTGACTCAGAGTAATAAAGCAAATCCATGATTCTTTAAATAGGAGGTGATCATCGAGTACATGTGATATGAGAATAGAGGATGGAAACTGGAGAAGAAAAGGTTTAATTGGAGTCAGCCCGATCTAACAATGTATGAAAAAGCCACAAGAAAATCTGATATGTGATGAGCTAATTAAGAAAACAAAAATTTTTAGAAAGAGTATCGGTGAAGAAAGCACCTTCTAGACTCTGTATGTTGTTGACAATTAATGAAAATCCCAGGTTAGGCACAGACAACTGCCTTATAGGTTGTTGGTCAGAGAGGCTGCCGAGACCCTTCCAAACAATATAGGCAATGGTCACTGCTGCTGGTTGCACAGAAGAGCTAACTGATGGTAAGACTATTTCTGAAGACTCTATATATCTTGAATACAAGATATAGAGAAGGCAAGTTGAAACTAGTTAGAAGATTTCTCTCTGGTTGTTTTCCCTCATAGTGTCAGTAGGTGCTGTGCAGGGTTTAGGAAATTACTGGAGGGGATTCACATGGGTGCTGTAAACCTGGTCAAAAGCTCATGGCCGGGGAGGTCAAAGGCCCTTACTGGAGAAGCTACTACTGTTGGTTGCTCAATGAACATGATATGCTCTACCTAAAAAAAACCCCGACATAACTTTTATGACCAAAGAATAGTGTTTCTGTCAGCTTTAGTCAGAAAAGTTTCTTTCTGCAGTGGCCAGCAGTGAATGTAGAAACTCAACGCCAAAGTTCAGAGAATAAATAATTATGGAATGTCCAGTCAAATATGGTATCCATTTCAGACAGACAGACAGACAGACACACACACACACACACACACACACACACACACACACACATACACACACCACATCAAGGCTCAGGGAATATCATGGCAGAAGGTACAGAAAGAATGCAGGAGCCAGAGGACATAGGACAGATGTGTGGAACTCTGGTTTGAGGGAGTGACAAGACTATTATACTTTTGAGCTCACAGCTGCTGTTAGTACCTGTACCAGATCAGACCCATGAACACCCTATCAGAAAGGGAAGGGCTAATGGGATCTTACCCTTCCCCAAGAACTTATGTGCATTTAACAGTTGACGGGAAAGCACAGATGCTTTCGTCAGTGCTGTAGCCACTGGTAAAGGTATCTAGGCTCTTATGAACAAACTCTCACCAAGACTTCTATAAACCCTAATGAACCCACAAAGTCACCAAAACAGAAGGGGAGCTGGTTAAGATGAAGGAATTACCAGGGTAAAAGAGGGACAAGAGCTGGCCAGAGTGGCGAGTATGATATATATTATCTACAAGTACAAAAATGCCATAATGAAAGGTATAACTATGCATTATTAATATGTGCTGATAGACATTTTTTTTAATTATAGAACTTGTGGGGCCTTGGTAGAGACAGTCCCATGTTCATGTTTTACAAGTGTGCAAGTGTGTCTGCTCTCATATGATGTGGAAAGAAGCCTCTAAATAGTGCCAGGTATGACTGAGAACCTTTATTTATTTATTTATTTTAAATAATGATGATGGTATGGCATCTGAAAAGGAAAATGTGGGGTTTGGATTCGGGTTATACACATCAAAGTCTCTACTCCCTAGATTGTGTGTGACTGGACAGTTTTAAGAAAGTATCCCCACGTTGTTCCCACTGTCCTTAGTTTCCTCATGTGACCCTCTTTTCTTTCATTCTTTTTTTTTTTTTTTTTTTTAAACCTAGGACAATAGTACAGATTCAGGCAGCTGTTATTTCTCTGCTCCTTGCATCAAGCCTTTAAGGCCAGGTACCAGCATGATTTATTTAAATTTTGGTATGTGATAAGGGGTTGGTGAGCGAAATTGAGTACTTCCTCTCCACGGTTCCCATGTTGAGCTTTGTAGCAAATCGTTCTTGACGTCCGCATTGACATTTCATGGGAGCAAATTTAAATGGAGAGGGAGGTGTTTGTCTGCACTGAAAGAAGAATTTCAGTCATTTCCACATAAGAAAGGAATAAGGGGCTGCTGGATATGTGCTGACTCCTAGGTCTGTAGGTGTGGCTTTGCTGCTTATAAATCGAAACTACTGGTATTCTCTTGGTTTTTGTGAAAATATTTGGTAGATTCCCTTTTGTTTAGCCCTTGGGTTCTTTGATTTCTCCTTAGTTTGCCAAACCAAATCATCGTTCCACCCAAATCACCCAGAAAATATAAGTAATTCTAGGTCTTTGTTTCTTGTTAAATGCTGAGAGAAACAAGTCATACAGGGGCACTACCCATTCACATTCACATCTTAATGTTAAGTGAATGTCTTTCGTGTTTACAGTCCCTATTAATTAATGTAGGGCATCATGAAAATGGTTTTTGTGTGTTCTGGATGAGTTTCATAATGACAGAATTTCTTCGAGGATTTCTTAATCATTTAGCAGTTGAGAACATGCTATTATTTTATAAGCACTCCTGATAAATCATTTGACAAATACTTCTCAACCCTTTACAATAATTTTTATTTCCTGTTATTTCAATTGTCTCCACATTTTTGGTTTTCTTTTTTTTTTTTCCCCCTTGTAAATAGTTGGAGAGTAAGCACATTTTCAAAGAGCTGCAGGGAGGCTAAGATGCCAGTTGCATTTTAACGATATAGGGCATTATCGTTCCTACTGTAGCCAATTCTCGTTTAAATCATTGCAGTTTCTGCTCCAGCCTCCAGCTATAGAATTCTTCTCAAGCTGGCAGTGAACTTGGCAGGTTGCCAGAAGAAATATAAAGGTGTTTTGGTCCACCAAAGTATTTTGAGTGGTTCTTAGTGATACAGTGTTCTTCAGTACATCTGCACAACATTTTTCTGAAGTGAATTTTCATGTGAAAAGCCTCCTTAATCGTCCCCGGTATTGTTTATCTCAATGCAGCTATTGCGGTGCTCCCCCCCACCCCGGGGTGCCTACAAAATAAACAAGGGGATCCTCTAAAGAGTTTTAAAAGTGGCAGGTGCTGAGGCTGTGCCCCATTCACTTAGTAAGCAATGACATTTCTGTGCTAATCTACAGACAAACAAGAGACAGGTGACACACCGAATCTAGTACAATGCACAAGAGAAGCCGGTTTCAGCCAATGGGGTCAGCTCTAGATAAGAGCCTTAAAGGCCAGTGTGGGAGAGAAGCGACTGTTTTTTAACTCTCTGCCTCTCTGCGTTCTTATGGTAAAACTCTAATATTTAAACTGAAGATGTTAAGTAAACCTGGTTTAAGGTGGATAAAAAGGGAGAATCAAGAATAAAATGTCTCATGATTGACTATCATAGTGTGTGTGTGTGTGTGCATGCCTGCTGCGCACAGGCATGTGCATATTTACACATATACAGACACATAGGAGTATATTTGCATTTAAAGAAAAGAAATGCATCAAAACACCAGAAACAACTATCCAGTTGCTATTTGGGCTCTGAATTTGAGCCAAATATGTCACATTTTCACAACAAACCAAGGTGTTTGCATGCCAAACACTGACACACACAGTGGGATTTATGAAATAAATGATTAAACACATTTTAGATTCTTTCCCTTTCATTGATTGCCACATGTATAAGAAATGGCTTCAAGGCTCTATGGGAAGGTGATGGTAGGAAGCTTCAGTGTGGACCACTGTTAACCACCTCCCACCATTTTTGAAAATAAATTAATCAGAAACCGGTGACACATGGTGTTTTGTGAAAGTTTTTTTTTCCCTCAAAAGCCTCTTTTTTTTTTTTAAGTGAAGGATAGCTGTTATGGAAAACTCAGAATGCACAAGAGCATTGAAAATTAATTAAAATCCATTGCACTGACTTGTAGAGTTTAGGGATTTACACAGTGCTCAGGAAAGGCTGAAGGCTTTGCATGAGATCTTATAAAACAAAACAAAAGCCAGATGGTGGCTTTCTCCCTACCCTTTTTTCCTTATGAAGCCATGGGCAAGTCTGTTTTGACTACTGTGATCAAGAGTAGGAAGTGCTCAACATTCTCGTTACATCTTCGCCATTGGTCCTTTTCAAACCCTGTCTTTGTTGCATGGGCTCAACTGCTTCCAAGGTGGTCAGCCTTGGTTAACAAAGATATATTATCAAGTGGTGAATGAATAGAAGGAACCTGTGTCTCCTTATAATAAACACAGCAGTTAGAACCTAACATCGCATGGAAACCTAGGTATTTTGGTGACACTTTGAGAGTATGAACTTCAGTAGAACTGAACTAAGAATCTGAGAAGCAAGTATGGCACAGGTTTATGGACATAGCTTGTTTGTGGCTTGAGAAGGGATAGAATTCTTGCTAAAATTAGAGGTGACTGTCAGCAAGGCAGTACTAGCTGTGGCAAAGGATCTCATTCAGAGGTTTGCTATGGTTAGTGTGCCATTAAGAAGCCATCAGTGCTGCTGTGTAACAAGCAGGGTCTGCCTGTTGGCCACCTTGAATCAAGACCATAATGGAAAGCTTTGGCTTTCAAATATCTAGCATGCTTATACAGGAAGAACAATAATGACAATTTATCCATGAAAAAAAAAATGGCTTGGGATATTTAAAAAAACAAAAAAAAAACTAAACCAAACCAAAACAAACACATTATTAACTTATGAAGTTTGGTTGGCAAAGTCACTCTCCAACATTCATGGAAATTCTGATGTCTTATTGTCTGCCAGAGAATGGAAGTTAAACAAACAGGAAGTGTAAGGAAACGGCAGCTTTAAAAAAAAAATAGGTACATTAAGGGAATATATAATCTATGTTTTGTTTTTTTAAATATTCTTTTAAAAATGGGAATAATTACAATGAAATACAGAGGGCATAGCTGATAGATAGCTACTGAATGGAAGCCATACCTGTTGGTAGTGATTAATCCAGTTTAGTCTCCCTAGCAGCGTGGCATGCATTCCTTGCTACTGGCCCCAATGTTCTGAGTTCTTATATGAAAGACACACACACACACACACAGAGAGAGATCGAGAGATGAGAGAGAGAGAGAGAGAGAGAGAGAGAGAGAGAGAGAGGAGGGAGAGAGAGAGAGAACCTTATGTTTAATAAGTCTTTATCAACTCAACGGTTGGGCACTTCCAAACCTCCACATTGCTAACACCTCTTCTCCAATACCCCTGAGTTATTAAAATCTATATTCCATCTTTGCTACCCTAGACCCAATTTGAGAGGGGCTGGGCCACTCTTCTCTGGCCCCATACATGATTGGTATGCCTCTCTTCCTGCAGCTCTTAAGCCCAGATCTTATTCCCTTTCAGCATGGCAATTCTTCTCCTTCCCCCTGTGATCCTTGCCTAGGAATCCTAAACATCCTACCTCTGTCTCCCTGCCCAACCATTGGCCACTGGCAACTTTATTTACCATTCAAAGCCAACTGGGGGCAGGGACCCTCAGAGTCTTACATGGAGATTTCCATGTAATTTGGGGAACCAAATTAACATAAGTAGCATTAGACCCAATCCACAACAGATACCTCTTGGTAATAGGAAACAATTTGGGGCATGGACCTGTGGTAATGATAAAAACACATACCATTCTTTGGGTAGAAGTGCATAGATGTACATGTTAAATATATATATTTATATACATAAACACACATGGAAGGTACAACCTCAGAGGAAATAGAGATTTCCTGTAGAGAAACCATGGGCCTTTCCAAGGACTGTAGTCATGAAGTAGAGAATTCCATGTAAAAGAACTAAAATTTTGCTGCCACATAGATCTATGTATTCCATCTACTCTGAGCACACAGGCTGACAGGGTGACTTAAGTGAGGAAAGATTTATCTCTGCTCATAGTTTCAGAGGGTTTAACTCATGGTCACTTGATCTCACTGAGCTTGGGCAGAACATGATAGCAGTGGGCTACAGGAGGTAGGAGAGAGCCATTTCATGCTGGCCTGGAAACAGGATAAAATAGGTATTCAGGAAGAGCCAAGGGTATAGGAAGAGGCCTAAGGCCACAACTTCAGTAACAAGTAGGCCCCGCCTCCTACCTTTCACTACTTCCCCTTAATGCATTGTATTACAAATCCAACAAGGAATTAATTCATTGGTTAGGTCAGAGCCCTCAGGATCTAATGTGATCTAACCACCTCTAGAGATGACTTTGACAAGTGTCCACTGGTGTGCTTTATGGATCTCCTGGAGGAGTATCAATTCATACTCGTGGTTTATATTCTATGTGGGATTTGCTAAACATTACCTTTAGACCTGAAATTTCTTTCCTCTGATGACCAGCCCAGAGTGGGAAACAACCAACCAACAACTGCTTGAACTGTATGTTAATGTAACCAAGAGCACCTGGGTTTCCACAGGGCTTTACACATTTGAGACCTTACGCCTATCTACAGCTTTGTTCAGCAAAGTGCAGGGATGGTGGGATTATCTCCTCATTTCAGAAGAATAAGCAAATTGGGAATTAAACATCTGTGCCCAGCAAGTGACTCTATGCTTACCACTTCACTGAGAGAAGGGCTTTTTTCTTTTTCTGAGTTGGAATCAAATTCTTGTCAATCTTAGCATTTCTTTCTGAGATTTCAAGCACTTACAGTAGGCTATGACTTTAATATAAACCACTTGTCTTCTTTCCTAGGATCCCTGAGTAGATGATATTGATTTTAGGTATTTTAGACAGGCCACTAGTTGGGTAATTTATAGGTCCTCCACTTTCCCCCCGCCCCCAATCCCCACATTCTTTCGACTTAAAGAAGACATTTGCCATTACCTAACTACTATACCTTCCATTACGATGTTATCACCAGAATCTTTCCAAAATGAGCTGGTGATTCCTGCAGCTGGATTGTTGCATTTCTGGCTGTCAGTAACAAAGGAAATGGAGAACAGTGACAGTCTTCCAGCTGACTCATGAAAACAAAAGAAAAATGAAAGAAAGAAAGAAAGAAGAAGAAAGAAAGAAGAAAAAAGAAAAAATAAAAAGGACTCACAAATTCTACTTAATATTTGTAAAATTTGAGAAAAATCTGAGCCACATGATGAGACATGACTGCTCTCTCCTTAGCTCTTCCTTCAGCTTCTTGGAGACAGATACCTGCTTAAGAAGGGAGATGGAGTACTCATAAGAAATGGCATACTGGATATCTGTCCTTTCCCTTTCATATGGCCAAGGACATGTTCTCTCTTGTTTTTGACTTAACATATCACTGACACTCAGTTCATAAGATGCTGCCACACCCTGAGAAATCAGAAGTGGCTTCATCTCTTGCTTTTCTGAATACAAGCCATGAACTTGAAATTCTGAAAATTCAGCTAAGTATCTGAAAGGTAATTCAACCTCACATATTTTATGGTGTTTTGCATCTACAAAGTATTTTCTAATGTGCATGTGGTGCTGTGACTCAAATTTATTGTTTCCTATATCCTAGGTCAGTGCCACACCACTAAGCTACACTCCCTCCGTTATTATTGAAATTCATGGTCCCCTATGGGATCTTGTGTTAGAGATGGGACAAGATAGGCTGAGAGAGACAAAAGAGCCAAGCAGGAAGACAAGGGCTTCAGAGTCCCAGCCTCCCTATGGTCTTCGTTGCCCTCCATTTTACTGACATGACTGTTGTGCTATGGAAGAGCCAATGAAGTCACTCCCTACTTTATACTTATTCCTTCTGACCCTCCCTTGTCCTTGCAGCAGCACCTCAATTGACTTTCAGGATTCAGGTAACCAATTTTCTTGCTGTTTGCTTAAGAACACTCCTTTTGAAGCACACAGATACTGGCTTGGACCTTTCGACAGATCCCCAGGGGATGACTTATGTGTGCAGTGCTGAAAGTCGATTTAACAAAACCATTAATTTGAGTTTCTGGGAATAAACAGTAGCTGTCACCCGCCATCAGAAAATACACAGATAGTGCTTTGTAATCCAAATCACAAAGGGCCCGAGCAGACGAAAGAATCAGGGAAAATAACTTTGCTGGTTGTTCCAGTCTGTGTACTGTTTTAACTCTCTGGCCAGGATGGTTCATTTCAGTGAGGTTTTCAGAAAACTAGATATTGTGTTGTGCCTGCCACATTTCATCAGTCACGCCGTATTAAGTGCATTAGGAGGCCCTATGAATTCTTTTACTCTCAGATTTACTGCAAGATGAGGCAGAAATCCATTTATGAATCCAAGGAAAAAGACTGTTAAAGATGGTCCCCTTCACCAGGGGAGACAGACCTCGCTTACGCTCACCATTCTCCTGTGACAATCTTCCTGCCAAATGCAGCACTCACCCCTACCTTCCCTCCCACATAAAAAGAATTGGAACTCAGGAAAACCTAAATTTAAGTACAGGGAAAATAGTCTTCAAAGATCTATGGCTAATCTTGAGGTTACATTTGTTTTTCTTTAAAGGATCACAGGAGGTAGCATTACTCTGATGAACTTAAGAAAATAATCTTAACTCCAATCTCCAATGCGCCGATGAGCTCGGAGAGAGCACCCACTGGTAATCCCAGCTGCCTGAGTCTATGTTTCCATAGGAGCATGTTTGTTGATATTCTACTTTGAAATAATAAAAGATATTTAATATGGAATATTTCAAATGCACAGAAAAACAGAGTTCCACATCTAGAAGCATGGCTCAGGTAAGTGTGAACCTTCTGCCAGTCTTTGTTGGTTTGTTTGTTTTGTTCTGTGTTTTCAAGACAGTGTTTCTCTGTGTAGTCTTGGCCATCCTGGAATTCACTTTGTAGATCAGACTGCCCTTGAATTAGAGATCCTTTTGCCTCTGATTACTGAGTGTTGGAAGTAAAGAAGTGTGCCACCACCACCCTATTCTTTTAAAGATCTTACTTTCTTCCTTCCTTCCTTTTTTCCTTCCTCCTTCCTTCCTTCCTTCCTTCCTTCTCTCCTTCCTTCCTCTCCCCTCTTCCTTTCCTTAAAGATGTATTAATTTTTATATTATCTGTAATGTGTATATTATCTGCTTATTCACCAAGTGCATGAAGTGTCCTAGGAAGCCAGAAGAGGGCATTGATCCCTGGAACTGGAATTAAAGACACTGTGAGCTGCTATGTGGTTGCTGGGAATTGAATTCTGGGTCCCCAGCAAGAGTAGCCAGTGCCCTTAATCAGTGAGCCATCTCTCCAGCCCTAATATCTTCCATTTCTTCTATGAACGATACATTTTTATATGTACATATGCACATACATATAGACCCAAATATTTTGTACCTGTGGATGCAAATAGGCTTGCATAAAATCCATATATGCCATTGTCTAACATTTGTTCCTATCATTTACTAGAGGTCATACACTTTGAAGACATTACTACCCAACATCTAGTCTCTGGAGTGTGAGGCTCCCTGTGTATATTTGAAGGCTGACATTCATAACACAGCATGCTTGCAAGGCATTCCTGTAAGAAAGTAAAGGGTCTAGTGTGGTAGAACACACCTACATCCTAGTCATGGGGAAGTTGAATCAAGAGAATCACAAGTTCAAAGCCAACTGTAGCTACAGAGATAGAGATAGATAGATGGATAGATAGATAGATAGATAGATAGATAGATAGATAGATAGATAGACTGTCTACAAACAACTAAACAGCAAAACCAAAATCAACCCAAACAAAACCAAGAAAAATTCTATCAAACACTTTTAGATCATTGTCTGCCCCAAACTGTATTTCTTTGGTCTTCATTTAAACAAAAGTATAGCAACAAACAAAAAAACAAAAAACAACAAAACAGAAATTCTAGACTGATAGGCCTTGTCCACATGCAGCTTGCTAGTTTGCCCTCTTCCTGTTGAGGCTACTAGCGGTTTTTCTCTCAGAGATCCCTTTTCCTGACTCAGGCCTGCTGGGGTTATAGTCTAACTTGGTGCTCAGCGGGAGGCAAAATATTTTCTGCAATGGCTCCCTGCTTCTTCTTACCCTCTGTTTTAAATTTGTTTCTTTTTCTGTCAAGGTGATATGAATCTTTTAGTCTCTGACTTTGTCTGGCTCTTCCACCCCATTTTATGCTCTATTGCTAGGTGAAACTGGTCTAAGGGGAATACAAGCCAAAACTTTAAAATGTGACTCTCATTATGATTGATTAGGTAAGGGCAGTTCATCCATGCTTCAAAAGATGTGGGGTAATTGAGGATAGGAAGGGTTCACAGGAAACGTATGTCACACAAATTAAAAATAGAAGACACAAAACAGCTGAATAGTGAAATAATAAGCAGACAACGTAACAGAAGGCCCCTTCGGCACAGAGCAAAAGCACAAAACTTAAACTAAAATTGTGGTAAAGAGTAGCTGTGTCATGTAAATGTAAGAGAAGGCATGTTTTCCTCTCCCCGTTGTATGTATGTCTGTCTGTTGGGTTGTGACTTGGCGTGCATATATGTGAGAGTGAGTGTGGGGCCCGAAGTTGATATCAGGTGTCCTCTCCAGTGGCTTTCCACTTCATTATCAAGGCAAAGGCTTTCTCTGAGACTAGAACGTTCCAATTCCAGCTAGTCTATCTAGTCAGCTTGCCCCACCACCCGCCTCGGGATCTCCTGTCTCTGCCTCCCAACTGACATGAATACAGACGAGCCCTACACCTTACAGGCTTTTACCTGGGTCTGAGATTCAAATTTTAGCCTTCCTCCTAGCAGGGAAAATATGCCTGTTTTCCCAGTCCCCCCTCTTATTTATTTATTTATTTTATTATTATTCATTCATTCATTCATTCATTATTTTTGAGACAAGATTTCTCTATATATCCCTGGCTGTCCTGGAACTTGCTTTGTAAACCATATTAGCCTTAAACTCAGAGATTCTCCTACCTCTGTCTCCTGAGTGCGGGATTAAAGGTATGCAACACCCACTCTTACCCTGAGCGCCCCACTTGGCTCCCAGGTGGGATATTTCAAATAGACATTACAGAAAGAGAAAACTGCAATGAGAAGAAAGCAACAATAGAACAAATGGGACTTTTTAAATGAAATATTTATCCTATCTAGCCAATATAAATGACACAGCAACCTGGTCATTTATTTACAAGCTGTAAGCCCAGGTTGGGCAGGTTCAATGCTACTCTCACCTCTATCCAGACCACATGCTTCTTTTACTTGTCCTTTGAGTCTAGCACGGGCTACTTTTGCTCCTTAAGTCTGTCCACAGAATGGTGCACTTCTCTTGACTGTGAGCTCCTGGTCCATCTGGTCTAATGGAGGCCTCCTGTGTTTTTTTTGTCTTCTATTTCCTCCCCCCATTCCACCCCACCCCATGGTCTCTCTTGAGTCCCCTCACTAGATTCTCAAGTCCCACCTTTTTCTCTCTACTACCCATCACAGGCTCCAATCTTTTATTAACCAACAGCTTCTAATTGAGGAGCAAGGTTTACACAACAAAGGGCAGTATAGCTGAGAATGTGCTCTTCTGGACTGCAATCAGATCTTGGAGACCAATATTTAACATATATAGCAGTACCAGACCAACCCCAAGAAGGACTTTTAAGTGAAAAATTTTAGTACACTGGCTGACAGGCTGATGTTCGAAAAAAGAAAGACAACATGTGCGTACATTGCACTGTGCTTTGAATTATTGGACTATGTAGACAACAACCAATACAACCTCACAATAAACATGGCCTGCATGGAGGAAGAAATTCATCTAGTAATGGATGGTGCATGTATAGTGTGCCTGTGTGAGGAGCAATCATAGTGCCTCAAATCTAGACTCAGCATTCTTCTTCCTCTTGGAATTTTCCTCATGAAAAATAGAAGAAAGGAAGATCATATAAAAGTGATTAGAGCAACAAAGCCAAGGAAACAATGATTAATTACGGCATGATTTTGCCTAAAGTTTCAGGGAGGATGTACGCGTATGCTATTTAATTCTTAGCAGAGATGTATAGATTTGCTTACATTTATTAATGTTTGAGTTGAGAGCTTGATTGTGTAGGGGAAGAATATTGGAACAAGTTGAGAGAAGGAGGGTTATTTTAAGGAATGGACAGCTGAACTCAGACATAGCTAGCTCCATAGGAATTAGAAGTTAGATTCCAATGGAAGTCAAAGTCCACCTTCAGTTTCTACTTGGTCTTTTTTTCTCCCCAATAGGAGTCACATAGTTTGCCCTAGCTTGTGTGTGTGAGTGTGTGTGTGTGTGCACTCTTTTTTTAGTTAGTCTATATGTCCATAACTCAATGATGTCATACATCATTAGTCTACAAAGTTGAGAGAGCCAGGACTGGTGACCGACCATCTACAGTCTGTGACTCTTCTCTCACTGCCCCATAGACAAGAGCTCCACATGTTGGCCTCAAGATCCGATTGATTAGTCAGAGAGGGGTGCATATCCACAGCCTCCCCATCATTGACTCTTATCCTCAACCTCTTACTGTTCACTTACTTTTCTGAAAAAGAGAATTACAAATTGGCACTACTTTTGGACCTGTGGACACTATTGTAATTCTATTGGCTTACTGCTGGTGGTGGTTTGAATAGAAATAGGAATAGCCCCCATAGAGTCGTGTGCTTAAATGCTTGGTCACCAGAGAGTGGCACCATTAGAAGGTATGGCCTAGTTGGAGTAGGTGTGGCCTTGTTGGAGGAAGTGTGTCACTTGGGTGGGCTGTGAGGTTTCAACTACTCAAGCCAGGCTCAGTGTTTCTCTTTTTTTTCTGGCTGCCAATCCAGATGCAGAACTCTCAGCTCCTCTCCTTTATAAGCATTGCAGTGGTCATGGTGTCTTTTCACAGCAATAGAATACTGTCTAAGACACTGCCTCACTTCCTGAGGTCTTTGGGTTTTGATTTTTGTTTGTTTGTTTGTTTTGCTTTTTGCTATTTTCCAAAGAACTTCTAG
Source organism: Mastomys natalensis (assembly GCA_021653895.1). Taxonomy (NCBI): domain Eukaryota; kingdom Metazoa; phylum Chordata; class Mammalia; order Rodentia; family Muridae; genus Mastomys; species Mastomys natalensis. The sequence goes on along the minus strand of JAJTUV010000838.1, from coordinate 502,577 downwards.
CAGTTTGGCTCAGGTCCAGGAACATAGTGGCTACACAGAAGACTGGTGATGGTCATCAAAAATACCTTTTTACTTTATAGTAGGTGTTTTATTTTATGGCTCTTGGTGATCACTTCAGGACAAGATAGATGGGCTAACGTACAGAACATTTTTGCATGTAAGCTCTGTGCTTTTTTTGGTAAGCACCCCACCTTCTTTAATGCCACTCAGCAATCCTCTCGTGAATCCATCCGTTTTCCAAGGCACAGTCCAGAGACACAGAGCCAAATTTCTGCAGGTTTGTTTAGTCACTTGTGGAGAGTTAGAGAAGGAAATGGAGCTCTTTTTGACTTGGCCTTCTGGGATGCTGAATGACAGGGACTGGTTTCAAACAATAATTGACATTTTCAAGATCAAACCAATATAGTTCTGATTTTCTCAGACTGAGTGGCCCCGAGAGGTCTTGGTAGTAAAACATAGTTCACGGATTTTCAACTACTAAGGACTCTTGTTACTCATGGCACACAACACAGCAATCTACTGTTGATTTGGAAGAGTGAAGCAGCTTGTAGTTGGACTGTAGGGGTAAAGAGTAGGTGTACTGTTCAAACACTACACTGAATCGATTTTACAAGGACATTTTCATCCACTTCATCTGTGCCAACTAGAGAAAGCAACTTGATCCAAATGGAGCAAGCCATTTTCTGCTCTGCAACCACAGTCAAGGGGCTAAGGAGAAATTAACACCAATGCTGTCGCTGACAGGATTCAGTGCTCACAGCCCAGGCCTGCTTATTACAGCCTTCCATTGTTTCTTATCTGACCCAGATTTTTCAGTGCTGCTCTGAACTTAATTTAAGGAGTGGTTCAGTATAATGAGTTTCTAACTCTGTGCAGAAAACAAATTTGCATTTTTTCCAACTGATTAGTTTCTTTACTGATTAACTCAGCAAGGTCAGACTTTGGCCACTGATGCTGACGATAGGCACAGCTGATATTTTCCAGTTTCAGAGTGGGGAGGTCTACCTTGAAGCCTTGGTTTTCATTGTTGATGACAAATTACAATTACAGAAGACAAGGAAGCATTGGCATGTTTCCATTTTTGAGAGACTTAGCAAACCTAAAGATATCCCCTTCCTTTTTTTCCTTTCTTTTTCTTCCTCCTTCCTTTTTTCTTTCTTTGCTTCCTTCTTTCTTAAAGGAGGGGGGTCTTCTATATAATTGAAGTTGTTCTCAAATTAGAGATCCTCCTGCCTCAGCCTTCCAAGCACAGGGATTGCGCAAGGATGTGTTCATATCTGGGTGTTCTCTTCATTCTTAGCATCAACCACAGAGCTTTTTAATGAGACTTCTCATCTCTGTTTCATTGGAAATAGTGTGAAAAAGAACGGGCTTGGGAAACATAGGACTCTAGAATGAAACTACCATCCTACCGTTTTCAAAGCTTGAGTCAACTCCATTTCTTGGTTCACTCATCTGTAAAATGGGGACCAGGACAACTTCATTGTCTTGTTAGCATCAAAAGAGAAAATGTTGAAGTGTTCCTAGCTTAGTGCTTGGAACCTGATAAGTGAATGCTAACTTTCTGCCACTGTTAAAGCCCTGGCTGATAAACAGCGGTTAATACAAAAGCTTCTCATACTTACCGCATTCCCATGTCTCAACTCTTCTCTAAAAACAACTCAATTATTTCTGCTCCCAGGTCCAGCAGCTAGACAGCTCTATGTCGTCAAGATGTTCTCAAATCTTGATTTTTCCTACAGTCCCTAGCAAGTCCCCAGACTACAGATTGTTCCTTCTTCCCAATCCCAAACAGCAAGTCTGTGAGTTGAAGACACCCTCTCCTGACATTCTGTCATCATTTTACTCTTAGTTATGTGTTATACTTTCTAACCTCTAGCAGGTGATAGGAAGTTTCCAGTTTGGGTGTGTTACCTAGCTTCCTCTGACTCAAGGGCTGCTTAAGAAAAGAGGAATGATTTCATTCATACGACACTGTTGAGTAAGGATGACATGAGAAAGTGGCAACCGGAAACTCATCCGACTATGTAGCAGGTGAGCGAGAGTGAAGAACCAAGAACGTGCTTCTGTTTCACTCATGGGGTGAGCCTGAACCTAGAGTGTGCCCGAAGGAGCTGCTGTCCGTTCATCCCACTCTGAGTCCTGTTTCCTCCTCAAACGGAAAGCACATTTCTTAGGAAAGAAGTCGTCTTTCTGCTTCCCACCCGACAGTTGTATCACTCCATCTGCACAAAATCTAGCCATCATCTGATTCAAACAAGACCATGAGTGGCTGGAAAGATGTCTCAACAGTTAAGAGCACTGACTCTTCTTCCAGAGGTCCTGAGTTCAATTCCCAGCAACTACATGGTGGTTCACAACCATAGGTAATGGGATCTGATGTCCTCTGCTGGTGTGTCTGAAGAGAGTGACAGTGTATTCTCATACATCAAATAAATAAATAAATCTTGAAAAATAAATGACTATTCTTCTCGATAGTCCTATATACAACGTTTTGGCTCACAGCAGCATCATCCAAGGGAACATGCTTATGGTGTGAACAATTAGAGATTATAATAGAAATGAGAAGTCTCCCTCACCCATGCCTGATTTTCTTCCTTGCTAGTATCTTTTTAATGCTTGCGGGAAGCAGATTATGACTGACATCTTAAAGATCATGAGAAAGGCTGGAACACGTTCTGATTGGATAATAGACTGAAAGCAAGCTTGCTCTTGAGGTTCTACCAACAGGGACAGCCTACCTTATCAGTCAGGCATGATTGGCAGTTGGAGGGAGGAGTGGTTTGATGCGGAAGCTCTCAATAGTTCCTATTTGTCATAAATATTCTCTACTTGGTTATTAAGGGAAGAGCTTTAATTACTGTGAGGTGCCAAAGACCATGAAGGAAGTCCTGTTAAATGTGTAAGAACATGCACTCATACACTCAACAAGGGCTCCCACGTCCTTTCCAAAAGAGGATTTTGGGGGGTAAAAAAATTTTTTTTATTTGGGTAAAATTAAGTATGCATCTGGTGGGAGGGATGACCTTCTGGGAGTTCCTCAGTTCTTTATGTCATGTGAACATACCACAATGGCAATGTGAAAATAACCACTCTGCGGAAGGTAGCCTTTCTAGAACTTTGTCTCAAAGGTAGTAATGCCCACATCCTTTTCCTCCAGGTTGCTGAGGCTGGCATCTCCCTCAAGCTGGCTTGTGAGATGTCCTCACAGCATGCACACACTGATTGGTCAGCCTTTTCACTTTCTAGCATTTTGATGTGACTAATGCTTGGTTGTGGGGTGTCTGCATCTTTTTACATTGGTTGGTGAGTGGACCCTCTCAGAGAGCAGTTATGCTAGGTTCCTGTCTGTCATTAATAGTGTCACGAATTGATTCTTGCCAATGAGATGGGTCTCAATTTGAGTCAGCCATTGGTTGGCAGTTCCCTCTATCTCTGCTCTATTTTTGTCCCTGCACATCCTATAGGCAGGACACACTTGGGGCTGAAGGTTTTATGAGTGGGTTACTGTCCTTACTTCTCCATTGGGAGTCCTGCCTGGCTACAGAAGTGACCACTTTCAGATCCATATCCTCTACTGCTAGAGTCACCCCTATAGAAACCCCTGTGGCCTCCACACACCCTAAGTCTCTGCAAGTCTTAGAGATCCTCCTGCCTTTCTCCTACTCTCTCTACATTTGACCTCCCCTACCCTCCCCACCATCCCCTCACCCACCCAGTTCCTCCTTCTACCTACCTCCAATATCTATTTTGTTTCCCCTTCTGAAAACAATTCAACAATCTGTAGAACCATGAAAGGCAGCCTGGTTCCTGGTTGGATGTAGGACAGAAAAAAGCAGCCTGGTTCCTGGTTGAGCTAAGGCTAGAAACCCGGGTGACTCTAAAGAGATGGTAGGCATTTTGCCTGACTCTAGAACACCAGGTTCCTAGCACAAGGCCACAGTCCTCCATAGATTTGTGGCCATCAGTCATGTGAGAACAATGCCCCAAACCCCTCCACAGGTAGAGGATGTGACCTGTGGTCATGTAGATTCAAGGCAGATCTCCATTTTAATGAGATGCCTAAAGGCCTGGAGGACGTAGCCAATAAACTCTCCTTCCCAGACACGCCTCCCTGCAAAAAGTATTTAATCTCAGACCCACCCTGAGAAGTGGGGTACAGTTTACTTTCTGTCATGACAATAAATGTCTTAAAACCATGGACTGCCTCTTTTCATCGGGATCCACCGTATGGAGCCATGGAGACCTTTGCCTATAGAGCCGCTGTCTAATCTCTGGTAGAAAGCCTCTCAGCACTCCTAGCCACAGCTGCCACCAAGCCCAAGCCAAGTTATAGCCCACCTGTCATAGAGCCAAGAACTCTCCCCAGGAAACCAGATGGAGCTCCCTTCTTTTCCCCCTTGGCCCCAGGCTAGATCCAGCCCTGGGACCCCTATTCTCTTCTCAGTTCCCAATGGTGCCTAGGTGTCTGCGAACCTGAGAATCAAAAGGCCCCAGCCTCCTTGTAGGCCCGGAGACCCCCGAGCCAGCTCCAGCAGTCCCACACCTCAGACTGCAAGCCCCCAACCCAGAGTAGTGTTCTGTTGCCCCCTCTTGCGTGGGGTAAGAGCAGTCAAACTTCCTGTGTCCTGCCTCCCTGGCTGGCCGAGTCCTGTGGTGGAGCAGACAAGGGACCCATAACTCTACAACCATCTTCCCTTAGGATCTCCTTATTATTTGGCTTCTTTGTGTTTGTAGATTATAGCGTGGTTATCCTGTACTTTATGGTTAATATCCACTTATAAGTGAATATGTACCACGCATGTCCTTTTGGTTCTGAGTAACCTCACTCAAGATGGTATTTTCTAGTTCCATCCATTTGTCTGCAAAATTCTTGATGTCCTTGTTTTTAATGGCTGAGAAGTATTCCAATGTACAAATGAACCACATTTTCTTTATCCATTCCTCAGTTGAGGAATATCTGGGTTGTTTCCATTCTGGCTACTACAAATAAGGCTGCTATGAACATAGTTGAGCAAGTGGCCTTGTGAGATAGTGGAGTATCTTTTGGGTATACACCTAGTAGTGGTATAGCTGGGTCATGAGGTAGAACTATTCCCAATTTTCTGAGAAACCACTAAAGTGATTTCCAGAGTGGTTGTAGAAGTTTGCTCTCCCACCAGCAATGGAAGAATGTTCTCCTTTCTCTACATCCTCACCAGCATGTGCTGTCCTGTGAATTTTTGATCTTAGCCATAATGATATATGTAAGGTGGGATCTCAGAGTTGTTTTGATTTGTATTTTCCTGACAACTAAGGACATTGAAAATTTCTTTAAGTGCTTCTCAGCCATTCAAGATTCCTCTGTTGACAATTCTCTGTACCTCATTTTAAATTAGGTTATTTGGTTTGTTGGTGTCTAACTTCTTGAGTTCTTTATATATTTTGGATATTAGTCCTTTGTCAGATGTAATGTTGGTGAAGATTCTTTCCCAATGTGTAGACTATCATTGTGTCCTAATGATGGCATCCTTTGACTTACAGAAGCTTTTTGGTTTCATAAGGTCCCATTTATTAATTCTTGACCTTAGTACCTGAGCCACTGGTGTTCTGTTCAGGAAGTCATGTCCTGTACCAATGAGTTCAAGGCTATTCTCCACTTTCTGTTCTATTATATTTGATGTGTCTGGTTTTACCTTGAGGTCTTTGGTCCATTTGACTTGAGTTTTGCAGGGGAATAAATATGGATCTTTGTATTCTTCTACAAGTAGACACTCAGTTAGACCAGCATCATTTGTTGAAGATGCTTTTTAAAAGTGTTTATCAGTGGTAGGAGTTCTCTGGTATAATTTTGGGGGTCACTTATATATACTATAATATCATCTGTGAATAATGATACTTTGACTTCTTCCTTTCCAATTTGTATCCCTTGATCTCCTTTAGTTGTCTTATTGGTCTAGCTAGAACTTCAAATACTAAATTGAATAGATAGGAAGAGAGTGAACAGACTTGTCTTATCCCCAATTTTATTGTAACTGCTTTAAGTTTCTCTCAATGTAATTTGATTTCTGCTATTGGCTTGCTGTATATTTCCTTTATTGTGTTTTGGTATGAATCTTGTATCCCTGATTTCAATAAGACTTTTAACATGAAGAAGTGTCAGATTTTGTCAAAGAGTTTTTCAACATCTAATGAGATGATCATGTGTTTTTTTTTTTTTCTTTCTGTTTGTTATGTGGTGGATTACATTGATGGATTTTCATATATTGAACCACTCCTGTAACCTTAGGATGAAACCTACTTTATCATGGTGGATGATATCTTTGATGTGTTCTTGGATTCAGTTTGGGAGTATTTTATTGAGTATTTTGGCATCAATGTCCATAAACGAATTTGGTCTGAAATTCTCTTTCTTGAGTCTTTGTGTGATTTAGGTAACTGTGGCCTCATAGAATAAGTTTGACAATGTTCCTTCTGTTTTTGTTTCGGTGAATAGTTTGTGGAATAGTATTGGCATTGGCTCTTTGAAAGTCTGGTAGAATTCTGCAGTAAAACCATATGGCCTTGGGGCCTTTGGGAGTGTATGTGGCAGGCTTTTAATGACTTCTATTTTCTTAGAGGTTATAGGACTATAGTTGACCTAATCTTGATTTAGCTTTGGTAATTGGCGTGTGTCTAGAAAATCATCCATTTCATTTAGGTTTTCCAATTTTGTGGAGTATAGGCACTTGAAGTAAGACTTAATGATTCTTTGAATTTCTTCAGTGTCCATTGTTATGTATCCCTTTTCATTTCTGATTTTGTTAATTTGGGAACTGTCTATCTGATGTTGAGTTAGGTTGGCTAAGACTTTGTCTATCTTGTTGATCTTCTCAAAGAACCAGCTCTTGGTTTGATTGAGTCTTTCTATTGCTCTCTTTGTTTCTAATTGATTGATTTCAGCCTCAAGTTTGATTATTTTCTTGCAGTATACTTCTCCGGGGTGTATTTGTTTCTTTTTTTCTCTAGAACCTTCAGGTGTACTTTTAATTTGTTAGTATGAGAACTCTCCAATTTCTTTATGAGGGAGCTCTGTGCTATGAGCTTTCCTCTTAGCACTACTGTCATAGTGTCCCATAAGTTTGGGTATGTTATGCCCTCAGTTTCATTGAATTCCAGAAAGTCTTTAATTTCTTTCTTTATTTCATCCCTGAACAATTGATGATCATTGAGTAGAGAGTTGTTTAGTTTCCATGAGTATGTAGGCTTTCTGTTGTTTCTATTGTTGTTGAGGTCCAGGTTTAATTCATGGTGATCTGATAAGATTCATGTGGTTACTTCAATCTTTTTGTGTCTGTTGAGGTTTGCTTTGTGACTGATTACATGGTCAAGTTTTGAGAATGTTCTTTGAGGTACTGAGAAGAAGTTATATTCTTTTGTATTTGGGTGAAATGTTCTATAGATATCTGTTAGATCCATTTGAATAATAACCTCTGTTAGTTTCATTATTTGTCTGTTTAGTTTCTATCTCCATGATGACCTGTCCATTGGTGAGAGTGAGGTGTTGAAGTCTCCCATTATTAATGTGGGGTTTGATATGTGACTTAAGCTTTAGTAAAAGTTGTTTTGTTTTGTTTTTTATGAATGTGGGTGTCTGTACATTTGGGGAATAGATATTCAAAACTGAGATGTCCCTTTTGTTGATTTTTCCTTTGATGAGTATGAAGTGTCCTTTCCCATCTCTTTTGATTATTTTTGGTTAAAAGTTTATTTTATTAGATATTAGAATGGCTATTAGAGCTTGTTTCTTAGGTCTGTTTGCTTGGAAAACCTTTTTCTAGCCCTTTATTCTGAGATACTGTCTATCTTTCTTGCTAAAATGTGTTTCTTGTATACAGCAGAATGATGAATTCAGTTTATGCAGACACTCTGTTAGCCTGTGTCTTTTTATTGAGGAATTGAGTCTATAGGTATTGACAGATACTAATGAACAATGATTGTTATTTACTGTTATTTTGATGTTTGTAGTGGTTTTTGTGTGTGTATTTCTCTTCCACTTGTTTTAATGGTATGAAATTATTTTTTGTGTTTATAGTTAGCCTTATTGGGTTGGAATTTTCTTTCTATTATCCTTTGTAGGGCTGGGTTAGTGGAAAGGTATTGTTGAAATTTAATTTTGTCATGGAATATCTTGGTTTCTCCATCTATGGTGATTGAAAGTCTTGTTAAATATTGTAGTCTGGACTGACATCTGTGGTCTCTTATGGTTTACAAAACTTCTGCCCAGGCTTTTCTAGCTTTTAGAGTTTCTGTTGAGAAATCAGATATAATTCTGATAGATCTGCCTTTATATGTTACTTAGCTTTTTGTTTTGCAGCTTTTAATATTCTTTCTTTGTTGTGTACATTTACTTTTTTCATTATTATCTGGTGGGAGGATTTTCTTTTCTTGCCCAATCTATTTGGTGTTCTCTATGCTTCTGTACATTTATAGCTATCTCTTTCTTTGGGTTACTGAAATTTTCTTCTTGGATTTTGTTGAAGAAGTTTTCTGGGCCTTTGAGCTGAGAATCTTCTTTTACTATTCATATTATTCTTATGTTTGGTCTTTTTCAAAGTGTCATAGATTTCCGGGATGTTTTATATCATGGACTTATTTGATTTTGCATTTTCTTTCACTGATTTCTTTGATTGATTTCTTCTGTCATATCTCCTATACCTGAAGTTCTCTCTTCCATCTCCTGTATTCTGTTGGGGATGCTTATGGCTGTAGTTCTTGCTCTCTTTCCTAGGTTTTCCATCTCCAGGATTGTCTCAGTTTGTGTTTTCCGTATCGCTTCCATTTCCCTTTTCATGTCTTGAACAGTTTTATTTATATCCTTCACCTCTTTGATTCTATTTTCCTGTATTTCTTTATATTTATTTACTTCCTCTTTTAGTGCCTCTGTTTGAGTGTATTTTCCTGCATTTTCTTTACGGGAGTTATTCATGTTCTCTTTAAAGGCCTCCATCATCTTTATAAGATTGGATTTAAGATTACCTTCTTGTGTTTCCATTTCATTAGGATATCCAGGGTTTACTCTAGCAGGATAGCTGGGATCTGGTAGTGCCATATTGCCCTGGATCTTGTTGATTGTGTTCTTACACTGGCCTCTAGGCATTCTGGATTTCTCTGGGGTTTGCTGGATGATCCTGATGATAGGAGAATTTCTCAGGAAGGCAAGGTGAGCCGTGGGCCATACAATGGAGGTTAGGGTAACTGACTCTGCTGGCTGTGCCTCAGGTGGACCTGACTTGGAAGGAATTGATGGAGCAGGGTTCCAAGCTGGTTAGTCCTGAGGCCCCATAGGCTTCCATGGTGAAGCAGGATACTCTTAGAGTCCTGTAAGGCTCTTTGAGACTGAAAAGCAAACTCAGAGCCAGTCAACGGAGTTCAGGGGACAGTACACAACTTACCTCTACAGGCTGTGTTCCAGAAGACCAAACTGGAGTACTGAGTTTTCTTAATCTTTGTTGTTTGACTGTTGATGTTCCTTTATGGAGGGTGGGAACAACTAAAACCTTTTTAAAGCCAAAGAAGGCACTATTATTAAGGGTGTTAGTTTGAAAAGAGCAATGGTCAGTCATATTTTATGCTAATTTCAATATTCATTTTACACTAGCCTAAAACAAAATAGTGGTTTTATTGTTTGTTTGTTTTTTTCATTATTTCCCCTTTAATAATTAGCTCATATTACTTATGAAATTTAGGATCCTGGCTGTAGTGTCTATTCCTGGTTGTCAACTTGACTATATCTGGAATGAACTACAATCCAGAATTGGAAGGCTCACCTGTGATCCAGATCGTGAGGCTGGGAGATACAAGTTTCCGACCTGGATCTTGGTATGGAGATCTTTGAGGCATAGTGCCTATGAATCCCAGGAGATCAAGGCAAGGAGATCTCTGAGTTCAAGGTCATCTGGGACAAAGCAAAGTCCCAGATTTAAGTGTGTTGGTATACACCTTTAATCTGGGCCATACCCTCTGCTGGACAACCACATAAGAGTTTTAGAAGAAGGAAGACTCGCTCTTCTTTGCCTGCTTGCCTTGTGGGACTGAGCAACTGCTAGATCATTAGACTTCCATTCACAACTGCTGCTGACCATTGTTGGGGAGTTGGACTACAGACTGTAAGTCATCAACAAATTCCCTTACTAGATAGAGACTACTCATAAGTTCTGTGGCTCTAGAGAACCCTGACTTAAGCTAAGGAGAGACAAGGACTGAGCTTTTGTACTTTCCTATCTGTACACTGATGCTATTCTTTCCAGTTGTAAAAGGTATACACAGTCAAGGGACTATCTTACAGTTCTCTAGGGACATGCTAGGAAAGAACTCTGACCATCCCAGCTTGGGTCACAGGTGTATTTTTGGGTAAATCACTATGGTGATGGAGTCATTTATTTGGATTAATTTCACACTTGGAATACATACTTGCATGCTTTTCTACTTTTCTTTTTCCTTTCATCCTTCTTTCTTCCATTAATTTTTTCTTTCCTATGCTCCATCTTTCCTTTTTCCCTTTCTGATTTCCTTCCTATCTTTCTTTCAATAGGACCTTACCTTGTAGCCCAGGCTGGCCTCTTACTTCCCACGTTTCTCCAGTGCTGAGATTAGAGTCATGACCCACCAAGGCTGGCCTTGAAACCAGAATTCCTGGGGGTGGGGTGTGAAGGAGCTGGCAAGAAAAACAATAAACAAACAGATGAAAAAATAAGCAAAGGAGATATTCAAATTAGCCAAAATATAAATTTTGACTGTGACATCCATTTGTACGAATCTTGGTGAATGGAGAGAAAAGAAGGAGAATCCAAAGTTAGAATACTGTAGACTTGGACAAAAGGTAGGGCAAAAAATTATGTGTTGATGTGGTATCTACTCTGATCTCAGGTGTCAGTTAAGATGAAAGTTATATTTCTATAAAAAAGTGGGGATCTCCTAAACACAGATTAACTAGGTAGCTTGTTTCTGTCCATCAGTATACTCTGACAGAGATAAAGGTTTCTGAGTTCTTTGTTCAGTCTGTTCATCTAAGAACCAGGGCAAATTCTCTCCTGTTACCCTCCCATAGGAGTAGCTCGACAGAGTTAAATCTGGGCCTCACCGTCACATTCACACCCCAACCTGCAGGAAGGGAAAAGGGGGAAGTGAACAGGACCCCCCCACACACACACACATGATAAAATCATGATCCTTTAGTGACACATGCAGCCTCTAGCTTCATCACCTCCATCCAAACACAGTTAGATGGCTACCATGATTTACAAGGATGTCTGGGAAAAGTGAACTTTAGCTTAATCCTGAACACAGGTAAAGTTCTGAAGGTGCTATCGTTACAGATCCTGGAACTCCTTAATCCTCTGATGGCAAAGCCAGTCTACCTTCAGGGATGGAGAAAGGAGAGAGTGCACAGTGTTGTGACTCTGATTAAAACACACACAGCCAGGGAGGTAAGCACCTGCTGATGTGATGACATGAGTTTCTATGCCTCTGTGGCTGGCCATCCCCCCTTGGGACATACACGCTTTGCGTTGCTATTGCATTGCTATTGATGTTTTTTCTTTTGTTCTCTGCTTCGTGTTTCTTAAAGCATTGGTTGAATCCATGGCATCATATCTGCCCCAGTTTAAGTGTGAGTAACGCCAGTTAATGGTGGAGAGAGGTTTCCTGAGCATGGAAGCAATGACACACATCCTGGGATCTCTAATGAACCCATTTCGACCACCGTCACTGTTATGCCTCTCCTTTAATGTTTCCTAAGCATTCACCACAGTTTCCAGGAGCAGGGAACATTGCCCCTCACAACCCCTCTCTTGTCTCAGGCTCTGCCAGCCTTCCCTTTCTGGGTCTCCAAGCAACAGGATCTTAAAAATGAATATTCATTTTCTGAAACCTAATTTAGTATCAGTGATGACCAAGTCACTTATCAGATTGAAGGCTCTAAAACATTACTTGAATTAATAATTCTCTGCTAGTGATGGCCATTGTTTATTTTATTTATTATTATCACTCTTCCAAGCTTTGTTAAAAATACACACACATAACTGTAGTTTTAACCTTGATTTACCTGGTAGTGATTTCCTCATTCGAGATCTCAGAGTAATGAGAAACATTTCAGGCAATCATCTCCTGTCAATAAAGGAAATACATCATTATTTTTCTAAAACAAGGATTAGCGTTCCTCCCCAGTGTAGCTCCAATTCTGAGTGAGAAATAAGCTAATCTTATGTTTTATTTTGGGAGCCTGTTCTAACGTCTGGTAGTGAGGCATTCATGTTTCATAACTTCAGGGCTGATGAGTCTTTGCTGACACGGAACATCCCGTTCCAGCAGTGACGGGTGTAATTGTGTGCCATGCACCATGGGGGTGATACATTGTGCCATTCTGAAAGGCGTGTTCTGGTAAATGCTGTTTTTGCTGAAAGACTGCAATTACAGCTGTTTTCAATGGGCTGCCTTTGTTTTAAACACGGGGTAATGGAGTTCTAAATAAAGAGATTGAGTTAAAAGGCATGTCAAAAGGGGAGTTTAACCAGGATAGCTCATGGCTGGAGTTTGGCTAGCCCTATCATTTCTACCTGTAGCTACTATCTATCCAAATGTCTTACCCATGGTTATACCTAAAAAGCTTAGTCCAGGTGCCTGAGGTTTTCTTGAAATCTTGGGGACCACTGGTCTGGTACTAGCTCCTTGATATTATAAGCTTTCTAAACAAGATAAACCTCAAAAACCATTTTGAAAGGTTGACTGGCTTCTGACAAGCAGGAAGTTCATCCGAAGTTTCTTTCTTCTAACGTGTTTAGCCACTAGATGAGTAGCTGAGTTTTGAACTGGACAGATAATTTTCTCTCTTGGAATAAACCTTCTAGAGTTTTATGGCTGCCACTCTCTTTTGTGTGGGTCTGGTCTAGAACCCAATCAATCTTGATTTTAATAAGAAGACTAAGGTAAGTGAGTGAAGATTACACACTATGTGTTCTTCATCAAACTAAGTGGGAAGACTGCAAACATCTAAGCCATTCTCAGACAACCTTAGTACTGAGCAAATGTTTCTTCTTGCTCATGGTCATCTTCAGGAACTGTCATAAACCACTTATAAAATAATGATAGTAACAGGCTACACTGATAGGGAAACCTGCTATACTCAAATGATGACAGTTTTAGTGTTTGAAAATTGCTTCACTACAGTACCTGAACTCAAATATCTCTATTCAGAACCACATGGTCTCTACCTTTAAGAAGAAATAGAGTGCTATATAAAAATGCACCCATGTTTCTCCCACAGTACAAATATTTCTAACAATATTCAGATACAAGTAGATTACATTCTCTAATTTATTTCCTATCAGTCAGATGTTTATTTTATCACTGTGGAGATGGTTTTCATTCCTCATGAGCATGGATATGTAGGTCACACACAAATATCTAAGATAAACCATCTTATAAAGAAAGAAATTAATCTGGGCTCACACTTCGGTGCTTTCTGTCTGTGACCATTTAGCCACATTGTTTTGGGTCTTCTGCAGAAGATTTAATTTTGCAGCAGAGGAGGTCAGGTATGTGAATGAGAAACAGATCCAGGCCCCACAATCCTCTTCATGGACACACACTGCAGGTAACCTAAAGTAGCTTACTAGGTCCCATCTGTTTTTACCTCTTTTCCATAGCACCAAGCACCAAGTTCACACATGGGTCTCCGTCGCAGGCACCTTTGAGTCCTTTAAGATCCAAGCCACTGTGGTGAGTGAAAAGACATGTCCATGTGCTTGAACAATGAGAAAAGATGAATAATGTTTTAAAATATATTGTTTTGAAGCAATTGGAGAGCTGCCAAGGTGGACAGGATTCAGGGACTGATAGTCTGGGAAAAGGGAGTAGAGAGAAGTGAGTCCCATTAGCTCAAACAATTCCTTCTTCAAAACCAGTGCAACTCAAACAACAGGAAAAACAAACAAGAGATGGCAGAAGGAAGCTTCCACAAGGACAAGAAGAAGGAACACTGGACAATCTGCACAAAATGGGTAAACTTATAAGAAAACGAGTCATTAAAATTTACTTCAGAAGAAAGAAGATCTAAATAGTCTTCAACCTAGTCAAATAAAAATCTCCCCACAAACAAACTCTGGCCCCAGGGTCAGAACCTGTTTATGAACTGGTCAAATCTGCTAAGGAATAACAAAGGCCAGTCTTCAGGAAACAAGAGGTACCGCTTCCTGATGACATCAGCATGACCTCAAGAACAAAATGTAAAAAAGCATTATAAGAAAAGAAACAAATGTTATTTATTTCAAAACCATAGAAGTAATAAAAACCTTAATGTCAAATTCTAAAAAAAAAATCAAACAGTAAATACTAACAATGCTGGCTTTATTCCATGAATTTAAATTTTGTTTAACATTTTAAAGTCATTCTAAATTACTATGGGAATTAGAGGGGGAAAACGGCGATAATTTCAGCAGATTGCATCATTATCTCAACAGAAACAAAAACCACTTAATTAAATTCAGCATCTATTATTTAAAGGGTAGTAGAAGGTAAATGAATACCTAACAAAATGTATACATAAAAACATGTGTATCAATATGAGATGGAAGGTCAAATGTTAATTTCTTTTTTCCCTGTAGTCAGGAACGAGACAGGACTATTGACTGTCATCTGCATGTCTCACCGCAACAGCAGCAGAACACCGGTACAGCAAGGGAACATGGGAAAATCCCAATGTTTACATTGGAGAAGTTGAAATAAGGGTGGCAATTCATTCTGCTTTGCATCCACTATATTCAAAAGTAGATCAAGAGCCCAGAGCTCTCCATAGATTGTGCTTTTAGCATCTCATAACCACTGCAGGAGAAGAAGAAGCCATTTGCCCAAGAAGACACCCCTTCTTGGAGCAGCTATGTCCAGTGACTTGTGGCTAAAAATTATATAAAGTTCTGGCACTCTTGAATTCATCCACACACAGTTGCCCAGGCCTTTTGCTGAGACCACATCATAATATCCTTCTCTATTATGGCTGCCTATCCCCAAAGCTGCCTAATAAGCCTCTTACACACTATCCTCCACTTTAGATTTATGCCTCCTGGTGAACACCACCTGCCAGTTGGTACTAGAAATGCCTGCAGAAATTAGATACTAAGATGGGATTATTGGAGCTGGGTCTCTTGAAGGCTAAGTGGCAATGAGGACTCATCACTGGAGGCAGGTAGAACAGAGGACACCTGTCATAAGGGAACGGTAGAATGCTTAGATGTGTTTGTGGCTAGGTGATATATTAGCAGAGGGGAATCTATATGCTGGTACAGTGGCTGATCTCTGAGAATTATGGGGGTAGCTGCAATATGATGTTTGTAGGTAACTGCTGCTGTTTCACTGCTGTTCTGGAAACAGTTATCAGAATGCTGACACAACGAATTGTCAGTTAACTGTAATGAATGCTGAGTCAATTCACTGTCAATCACTGATAAAATATCCAGAAGGCCTTGTTGGTAGTAACTATAAAGGCCTTAATCTCATAGAAGCTAAGAACAAAGAAGGTTGGGGAACAGGCCCAGGTCATTCACCTCTAAACCTAGGAATGCCTGCTCAGGTGGGGTCTTGGTTAGGGAAGAGAAGAATGAAAGTATATTAAAGCCTTGCATATGGAGTTTTCTCCAGACTTCTGAGCCTCGAAATTAGCACACATCTCTCTTGATCCCCATGATGTGAAAATTATATACACTTCTCTCTTGCAGGACATGTGCTACCTCTCCTCGGGGATTTGCTCTCAGTTTCTGGCCAATAAGCCTACAAATAATGAGTTGCGTTCAAAATAAGCTGGGCAAAGAAGCACTGGGCCTGATAAATAGAAAAGCTAGATATTCAGAAATGTAAAATTCAACATTTATCAGAGTGCAGAAACCAGCATGCATTCACAAGGAGCTGCATTGTGAGGGTGCTGGATCCATGAGAACTTTGCATTCAGAGAAGCTGTGTTTATAAAATCAGGAACACCATCAAAAATCCACAGCTCAACATCTAAGAAAAAGGACCAAAGAAAGATGAGAGGTGATGGATACTTTGCTTGGTACATGGAAAACTACTTGACAAGCTATTTAGGGGAAGAAGGATCTGGTTCACAGTGTCAAGGAGGGGACGGCATGGAGGCGTTTGCCCCAGAAGCGGAACATGAGGTTCCTAGCTCACATCTCTTTTAGAGGAAACAGAGCCAGCAGGTCAGAAGAGGAAGGGTTTATAGCTACACTTCTATGACAGCCATCTTTGACCTCGCCCAAACATCCCATTACTTCCTAGAACAGCATCATGACCTGGAGACTAATTGCTCAGACACAGAAGTATGTGGGGTACACTCTATTTCAAACCATTGCAGAAGAAAAGAGCACCAGCGTACACCAAAGCAGGGAGAACACAGTCCAGCCACAAACACCAGTTACAAACCACCAAGCTGGAAAAGGAGAGGAGGAAGAAACGCTTATAGAAACTAATGCGTTAGGTGGATATTCAAGACTGGTGTGAGAGATTCACAGCATGTCCAGGGTTCCAGTCAAGGCCTAGTACATACCTAGCTTCTAAGCAAAGCAGATTACAGCATCCACTATAGACTGTTATATCCACTAAATGCACTACTCTAGATGTCAGTTAAAAGGTTAGTCATCTCCAATCTGAAAATCCCAAACACAAAATGCAGTGTATCAGTTGCAGATAACCTCTGGGTTAGGGGTAGAAGGCTGGGTCCACTTCTCCTCTCAGAGAACAGCAATAGTTTTAATAGTAAAACACTGGAGAGGAAATATCATCATGGAGTAATAAGACTTCAGCATATCCTGTTATGGATGACCAAGTAATAATTTATTTAGAAATCAGGCCTCACTGTAGTAGCCCAGACTAGTCTTTTTTATTATTATTAGATATTTTCTTTGTTTACATTTCAAATGATATCTCCTTTCCAGATTTTCTGCTCCCAGAATCCCCCTGTTCCTGCTTCTAAGGGTGTTCCCCATCCACTCATCTACTCCTGCCTCCTCTCCCTAGCATTCCCCTACATTGGGGCATCGAGCCTTCACAGGACTAAGGGCCTCTCCTCCCATTGATGCTCGACAAGGCCATCCTCTGCTACATATGCTCCATATGCAGCTGAAGCCATGTGTACTCTTTGTTTGGTGATTTAGTCCCTTGGAGTTCTGGGGGATCTGGTTGGTTGATATTGTTGTTCTTCCTATGGGGTTGCAAATCCCTTCAGCTCCTTCAGTCCTTTCTCTAACTCCTCCATTGGGGACCTTGTGCTCAGTCCAATGGTTGACTGAGAGCATCCATCTCTGTATTTTTCAGGCTCTGGCAGAGTCTCTCAGGCTCCTGTCAGCATGCACTTCTTGGCATCTACAATAGTGTCTCGGTTTGGTGACTGTATATGGGATAGATCTCCAGGTGGGGCAGTCTCTGGATGGCCTTTCCTTCAGTCTCTGCTCCAACTTTATCTCCGTATTTCCTCTTGTGAGTATTTTGTTCCCCTTTCTAAGAAGGACCCAAGCACCCACACTTTGGTCTTCCTTCTTGAGCTTCATGTAGTCTGTGAATTGTATCTTGGCTATTTCAAGCTTTTAGGCTAATATCCACTTATCAGTGAGTGCATATCATGTGTGTTCTTTTGTGATTGTGTTACCTCACTCAGGATAATATTTTCTAGTTCTATCCATTTGCCTAAGAATTTCATGAAGTCATTGTTTTTAATAGCTGAGTAATACTCCATTGTGTAAATGTACCACATTTTCTGTATCCATTCCTCTGTTGAAGGATATCTGGGTTCTTTCCAGCTACTGGCTATTATAAATAAGTCTGCTATGAACAGAGTAGAGCATGTGTCCTTGTTGTATGTTGGGGCATCTTTTGAGTATATGCCCAGGAGTGGTTTATCTGGGTTCTCAGGTAATACTATGTCCAGTTTTCTGAGGAACCACCAGATTGATTTCCAGAGTGGTTGCACCAGCTTGCAATTCCATCAACAATGGAGGAGTTTTCCTCTTTCTCCCACATCCTCACCAGCATCTCCTGTTACCTGAGTTTTTGATCTTAGCCATTCTGACTGGTATGAAGTGGAGTATCAGGGTTGTTTTGATTTGCATTTCCCTGATGACTAAGGATGTAGAACATTTCTTTAGGTGCTTCTCGGCCATTCGGTATTCCTCTGTTGAGAGTTATTTGTTTAATTCTGTACCCCATTTTTTAACAGGGTTATGTGATTCTCTGGAGTGTAACTTCTTGAGTTCTTTGTATATATTGGATATTAGCCTTCTGTCAGTTGTAGGATTCATAAAGATCTTTCCCCAATCTGTTGGTTGCAGTTTTGTCCTATTGACAGTGTCCTTTGCCTTACAGAAGCTTTGCAATTTTATGATGTCCCATTTGTCTATTGTTGATCTTAGAGCATAAGTCATTGGTATTTTGTTCAGGAAAATTTCCCCTGTGCCCATATATTTGAGGCTTTTCCTTACTTTCTCTTCTATTAGTTTCAGTGTATCTGGTTTTATGTGGAGGTCCATGATCCACTTGGACTTGAGCTTTGTACAAGGAGATAAGAATGGATCAATTTGCATTCTTCTAGATGCTGACTGCCAGTTGAACCGGGCACCATTTGTTGAAAATGCTGTCTTTTTTCCACTGGATGGTTTTAGCTCCTTTGTCAAATTCAAGTGACCGTAGTTTGTGTGGGCTCATTTCTGAGTCTTCAATTCTATTCCATTGATCTACCTGCCTGTCTCTGTACCCAGTCCCACAGCACCCAGAGGAAGCTCGACTCCCAGGTGTTCTAACACATTCAGAATCACAGGTGAGGAAGCCACAACATCTGCCCCAACACCAGGTGTAACTGGGACCCCTGAGATCCAGGGACGCAGGAACCCCTGTCTGGCAAGTGGCATGGGTTCCTTCTGGTCTGAGCTGGTGCCCTGAGCAGACCCTGGGCGCTGGCTCCACATGCACTGCCTCAACATCCAGAGGAAGCTCAACTCTCAGGTGCTCTAACATGTCCAGGATCACAGGTTTTCAGAATCCCAGAGGAAGCCTTGTTCCAGGAGCTCTGACACACCCAGAATCTCAGGATCACAGGATCCCAGAATCACAGGATCACAGAAACAGCTGGATTCTGAGGAGTTCTGACACAACCAGGATCACAGGAGAGAAAGACTCCAGTCAGAGACAGCAAGGGCAGGTAGCACCAGAGCTAACCAGATGGCGAGAGGCAAGTACAAGACCATAAGCAACAGAAACCAGAGCTACTTGGCATCATCAGAACCTAGCTCTCCCACCACAGCAAGTCCTGTATACCTCATCACACCAGAAAATCAAGATTCAGATTTAAAATCACTTCTCATGATGATGATAGAGTACATTAAGAAGGACATAACTAACTCCCTTAAAGAAATACAGGAGAACACAGATAGAAGGCACAGAACACAGGTAGAAGCCCTTAAAGAGGAAACACAAAAATTCCTTAAAGTATTACAAGAAAACACAATCAAACAGGTGAAAGAAATGAACAAAACCATCCAGGATTTAAAAATGGAAATAGAAACAATAAAGAAATCACAAAGGGAAACTATCCTGGAGATAAAAAACCTAGGAAAGATATCAGGAGTCATAGATGCAAGCATCACCAACAGAATACAAGAGATAAAAGAGAGAATCTCAGATGCAGAAGATACTATAGAAAACATTGACACAACTGTCAAAGAAAATACAAAATGCAAAAAGCTCGTAACCCAAAACATCCAGGAAATCCATGATACAATGAGAAGACCAAACTTATAGATAATAGATATAGAAGAGAGTGAAGATTTCCAATTTAAAGAACCAGTAAATCTTCAACAAAATTATAGAAGAAAACTTCCACAACCTAAAGAAATAGATGCCCATGAACATCCAAGACTAGACCAGAAAAAAAAAAAAAAAAACCTCCCGTCACATAATAGTCAAAACACCAAATCCAAATGCAGAAAACAAAGAAAGAATATTAAAAGCAGTAAGGGGAAAAGGTCAAGTAACATATAAAGGCAGATCTATCAGAATTACACCAGACTTCTCACCAGAGACTATAAAAGCCAGGAGATCCTGGGCAAATGCCATACAGACCCTAAGAGAACACAAATGCTAGCCCAAGCTACTATACCCAGCAAAACTCTCAATTACCATAAATGGAGAAACCAAGATATTCCATGACAAAACCAAATTTACACAATATCTTTCTACAAATCCAGCCCTACACGGGATAATAGATGGAAAACTCCCAACACAAGGAGAGAAACTACACCCTAGAAAAAGCAAGAAAATAATCTTCTTTCAACGAACTCAAAAGAAGATAGCCACAAAAACATAATCCCACCTCTAACAACAAAAATAACAGGAAGCAACAATCACTGTTCCTTAATATCTCTTAACATCAATGAACTCAATTCCCCAATAAACAGGCATAGAATAGCAGACTGGATATGTAAACAGGACCCAGCATTTTGCTGCACCTCAGTGACAAAGACAGACACTACATTAGAGTAAAAGGCTGGAAAAAAATTTTTCAAGCAAATGGTCCTAAGAAACAAGCTGGAGGAGCCATTCTAATATCAAGTAAAATCGACTTTCAACCAAAAGTTATAAAAAAAAAATAAGGAAATATTATTTATGTTATAAATAATATTTATAATATTATTTTATAATAATATAATATATTATACTATAATTTTAAAAATTAAAATATTTCTCATTATATATATCTACAGATTATATATATCTACAGATTTTATATATATGTATATCATATATATATATATATATATATATATATATATATATATATAGTGATAAAATAAAAAGGCTAAGCAAACTGTACCAAGTGAACTTTTTTAGGGGGAGTGGCTACCGAGAAGCTGTTTCTTGGTCTGGGTAGATATACCAGTGGTTGTGAACATCCCTGGCTGGAAGCTACATTCCAGCAGTTTTACTCAGCCTGGGGCCTTTGTGTGGGAGTGGCTTTGGGCATGGCCTTCTATGCGTTCTATCAGCAGTCCCCTTGGTCATGTGCACAGGTGTTCTCTAAGCTGCTGGCCTTTTGGCCTTGGGGCCCTAATTGCTCTTTGAATTTGTTTACTTGTTTTAAGTAAGGCGTACTAGAGGCAGAGATATTGCCTCTAGCTTGTGTCTAGCCTTCTGCACCTATCCCAGTAGGTGTACCTACACACAGTAGGAACGGAGAAATCTCTGCTAAATGATTCAGTGCAGAAGAAGAAGGCTAAAAGACAAAGGACTTTGAGCAGGAGTTAAGCCCACTCCACGGTCATATTTGTTCAGTGGTATTTACATTTTATAGCCGTGCACATCTGTTCGTAAACTTGTACAGGAACTGTAACTTCGTTCTTGCACATACGAAGCTCTTGATCCCGTAATTCCCGCGTTCTGCATCAAAACAACAGGTTTTAAACAGTACTTTTTGCAATGATAATTTCTTTGGGATGCAACTACACATTAAAGTAGAGAAGAGTAAATGTAATAAGGTGTTGAGGAGGGAGAAATGGATTATAAAGACCGTAAAAATTTGAAGGAGGAAGCAGGCTGGGGCTGAGGCAGCCAGAAAACTCCACAAAAGATGAATAGAATTTGAGGAGGAAGCAGGAAATACCAAAGGTACCATGTGCTGTGGCTGCATCCAGGATGATCTACCAGGATAGAGGTCAATGGTAGAAACCCAGAGGAACAAATGGACTTTAAGAGCTGGGTATTCATGTTTCAGAACTAGTGGCTTCCTGCTCCTTCTGTCCGGGAACCATGCTCTGTAATGTTCTTTATAAAGAACTTTGGCTTTTCCATCCCTGATGGGCTGACCACGGGATCTTCTGTGGAGATGATTATATTTTCAGAGGTGGGGCATATGTATGTGTAGGCATAGGTTTGTGCTGGATTACATGTAGTATCATAGGGATATTTTCTTCACATCTTTAAATCGATAAATTTGTTTCTTTTAAAAGCAGAGGGATAAATCTTCCTACTCACAAGTGATTGTCAGAACTGTGTAAAAAGGCACAACATGGTAGACAGAGACAGTCATCAGTCCTGGGACAGCAGGAAAGATAATCTGTCCTTTGGATACTCCTGAAGACAGTGATTGTGGTGTCCTGCGTCAATGATGTTGTCAATGTCAATCCAGAAACAGCCAAAGGAGAGAAATGAGATGTAAGAAGGAGAGACAAGTGAAAGCTCATGAGGTGTGGACACCCACACTCATATACACATACACAACACACACATACAAACATCCAGTCACATATATACACACTCACACACGTACAAATATACAGTCATATACATACACACATGCATACACAAACACATATGTATAGACACTGACACACAGAAATGTACACAAACATGCACACACACACGTAAATACACACACATGTATACACATATAGATATAGACACGGACACATACAAATACACATATAAATACAAATATGCACACAGGCACACATGCATGCATGCACACAGACACACATGCACAGTCATGCATGTGCACAGATAGGCACACACGACACTCTTGCAAGCACACACATACACACATACACACATATACACATACACACATACACATATACACACATACACACATACACACATATACACATATACACATACACACATACACACATACACACATACAACATACACAATATACACATACACACATACACACATATACACATACACACACACAAAAGGATGCATGCCAATTTTACTGACAGTTTTCAAAAAGAGTGAAAGCAGAATGGTTATCATTTAAAAGTGGTACATGGCAAAAAGCTGTAAACTAATTGTCTCTTGAGACAGGGCAGACATGGCAGTGCTACCCTCATTTCTCATGGCAACAAGTGAATCTGGTCCTCCGGCTTGCCACAGTCTGACTTAGCCTTTGTCATGTAATTGTTCTTCCCCAATGGTCCCCGTGAGGATTTCAACTTGATCCTTATTTAATGAGAGACTGAGGTCAAAGAGCAGCTGAGGGGATGTGTAACATATGATACCAAGTAGCCAAAAGCTATGCTTTGTACTGTAGGTCCACCAGGGAAGATTTATTATGCAAACGCATGTCAAAACGTAAGGAAAGTCCACACTGGAATCGTGCATCTGCAGAGTAATTAAGACATACACTTAAAGAATCAAATCAGGGGCAGCCTTCTGAGTAGCTTTAGGGAACAAAGTATGATAACAAACAGAGGCTTTCTGCAGGGCGCAAGTGGCTTACAAACACAAAAAGGGTAAGAGTGAATACAGAAGAGGGACATCTCTAAACACTAACATGTAATATAGAAACTGCCATGCTGAGGGCCAGAGGTCTCCTGGCAATGTTCTTAGAGTCTCTTCAGTATCTAGGGATAGGAAGCAGGAGTGACCAGAATAGTCACCAACATTGGTAATGACACCAAGCCACATCCAAGGTATTCTTAACTTTCTGTAGACCCACTTTTAACAGAACTGAAGCGTTTCTCCAGACTGTGGGGCAGTAAGGAAACAACAGATTGAAAAACCAGGAAAAAGCAGGCAAAGGGGCCTTGTCAATCAAAGCAGGTTAGAAGCCAGCAGAGATGTGTCAGCCCCTGGGAGTGGAAGGAGCTTCCCAATCAATATCAGGCTAGATAGATTTACCTCCTCAGTGGGCCTAGGCTTCTTAGATGCTAAAGTTTTGTGTCATAATGACAAGAGCTCATGAAAACATCAGTAGAGTGTGTCTTTGGAACCTGTGAAAAGGGGAGCCCTCCTCCCATTAGTGAAAAGGAACAGAAATAAAATTGGTGGGTAAGAAGAATGAAGCCAAGGAGAGAGACTTCCTTCTCTGAGCATGAGGTCTGCCAGTCTTGTCTTGGTAGCAATTTGCTTTGTAAGCTGGTGTAATGACATCCTGGTTATTAAGGTTCAGACACAAGGATGCCTGAGGGAGTGGTGTGAAGTCAAAATGGCCCAAAGATGAACTTAGCATCCTGCCTATTCGTACATGCATTAGTCCATGTGTTGTTATCCAACAGATGAAACTCCAGTTTCTTTCCAAGTTTGCTTTCCCTGGATTCAGCCCTGATATGGGGAAAATGGGCAAGCTGACCAGGGTGAGCATTCTTGAAAGATGAATGACTCCCCCTTCCCCTTCAAAAACAAATATACTAAAAAAGTGAATACAAATGGATGCCCCAGGACAGAGGGTCTTAACTGTGACTTACACCAGAGTCACTTGGGTACCGATCCGAAGCCTTCTTCCTGCAATTAACACTCTCTCTGGAGCTGGTGCTCCTCATGGAGATGATTGAAAAGTGCTTCTGGTGATTTTAACGTGCAGCCAGCATGAGAGGGAGACAAGCTTTGAGGCTTTGGTGTTCCCAAGTCCTGGTGATGTCATAGGGGTCAGATAGCACACTTCTCCAGAAACACCATGAGAGCATAAAATGGAACGTTGAGGAGACAGCTCTGGATCCCTCTTTCTTTTCTCAACTTTCATTACCTGTTTTTTCTCCTCCTTTGGTTCTCCTGGGCAAGACCCTGTGCTCAATACAGGATGGCCTTCTCCGTTTGGTGGAAGGTGAACAAGGATGCAGGACATGGGATGATAGATGGATGCTGCTGGCAGGTGGCTTTCTCACATGTAAGTGCATGTAGCCACCCTTCCCCTCCTGGATGGAATGTTCAAACCATTGGACTTGGGCTTGGCAAAATAAGCATGTATTGATTTAGGGCTGTCCCAGGGGGCAAAGAGCCCAATAACTCAGGAATCAAGCTTTATGGCCATATTGCCAACTTCAAGCACAGCACCCCTTCATCAAATCCTCAAAAGGTGCTTTGCTGATAGAAGAAAATGTTTAGCGGCAGTGCCTCTTTTAACAGAATATGAAAGTGGCACTTGATTCCCTGGGCGTTTGCATGTCTAACTAGAGCTCCAAATCACAACCTAATTAGCACCATTCACTCCAAAATGGAAGCTTTCCTCTCTCAGGGAATGGAGAGCCATTAGAGAGGCTTCCTGCCCAAGGTCCCTCATTTGCTCTACACTGATTTCAGTTTGTTCAACTTCTGTCTCCTGATTCCAAACAGGCCCGGGGAACAAAGAGAATATAATCTCACTTCTGGCCACACCTCACATTCTGCTCCTTTATCCTACTTCTCCATGAAGCTGAAAACTGCTAAAACGTTTCAATGTGGCTGCTCTCTCCTGTGGTTGGAGACCAACCCTGAAATTTCAAAGACACCTCCTTTGTTCAAGATTTAAGGAAACAATCACCACATAGCAAATATTGATATGGCTTCTAATGGCCATTTACCTGATTAATATCCTTTCATGCTACGAGGCAGCATGAGACACAGCGCTTAAATGAAAGCCAGCTACAAAGCGTGGACCAGGTGTGTTACTAAGAAACAATCTTTTGTGTGATTTAATTAGTCAAAGCTTTGGCTGGAGCAATTATAGACAACCTTGGAGAAGTGGCAGCAGTGTGAAGCCCTTTTCTATAAATTGGTTTTTTAAAAGAGAGACATCATGGTTTAATAATTGCACATCTTGAGTGAAATGAGGAGCCCACTTTTAATTGGGAGCACAGAGGGAAGAAAGGAGCGTGCCAATCGCAACGCTTCGATCTTCCACATCCTCTTCATTTTTCTTGGTGGAAAATATAAACAACTTCCAGTTATTTCTGGGATTTGATAGTGATTGTTCCTGTTCTGTTTCCTGTTCCCTTGAACTCCTCACTCGGTAGTGTTTTTGAATCTGGCCTTCCCGTTGGTGTAGCAACTTGGGAGAAAATGGAATAACTTACCCGGTTAGGCTAAATTCAGGACATAAAAGTTCCTTTATTGCCTCATGACATATGAAAGAATTGGCATTGAGATGCTTTGATGGGGATTTTTTTTTTTTTAATCCTCATGGTTTAATGATGTGTCAACCTGCCACCAAAAGATTGACTGGCATAATGCTTATTACTTAAGATAAAGATAGATTTCTCGTGTGATGCTGAGGCTTTGCAATAGATAGGGTCTTATCAGGAAAGTCTGCCTAACCAGGTAGGATCTGGCTTCTACATTTCCGTGCTCTATATGTCTACTTAAATTCAAAGACAAGCACTCACCATAGAGGAAAATAAAGACTCCAGATCCGAACGGGAGACTTCTTCTCTATCAGGCTCCTTTGATGTCAGTTTGTTGCTGATTTGTTGGTGGTGAAGGTGTTGTTTTGTTGTGTTTTCCTGGTGTGGGTAGACTTAATTTGCACATACTCAGATTTCCTTAACATGTGAGGAGCTGGACATCATATATTCTTATAGTGTCTGTTATCTGGGTCACTGGGTGAGCTAGGTAGGATCACTTTGTCTCCTTTTGTGCTATACAGATATCTTAATGTATACAATGATTCTATTTAGAGTTCAGGAACTCCACCCGGCACTGAGGTTTGGGCCAATGATGAGATAAAGAGATAAGCTCTTGGTTGTAGTCTTCCGTTGCACCTGAGGTTGTGTTAGCAAAATGGATGGTCACACAGCCACATGGTCAGTCATGTTGTTTGTGTGCTACAACGGCCTGGTTGAATGGTTTCCCTATCCGTCCCACAAACCCTAAACTGTTTCCTTTCTAGTTCTTCAGAACTGGTCCTCATGTGATGCCAGAGATGATTCTGATCAACAATCCTTGCTCTTGTAGCCTCTTATTAAAAATGACCCTAGAGGCATTCACTTCAGTGTTTCTCGGTGCCTGTATTAATTAGGATTCCTATTGCTGTGATGACCAAAGGAGAAGCTTTAGATTACTCACAGGTCCATCAACGGTTTATCATCCAAAGCAATGAGGGTGGGAACTTAAGCATGCAGAAAGGATGGAGCTCATGCAGAGGCTTACTGGCTTATCTTCCATGGCTTTATTCAGTCTGCTTTCTTATAGAACCAGGGGTGGCCCCACCCACGATGGGCTGACCTCTCCCCATCAATCACTAATTAAGAAAATGGCCTACAGGCTTGCGTATAGCCTGATCTTGTGAAGGCATTTTCTTAACTGAGTTTTCCTCCTTTTAGATGACATTAGTTTGGGTAAAGTTGACAGAAAACTATTCAGAACAGTGCCCAAGTGGCTCAGGCTGTGTACTTGAATAAGAGGGCATGAATCTATCTCAGCACAATGAGGGTGTCTTCCCAAGGCTAGAGCTAGAATTCCAGATGCAGTTTGAGTCCATCTGGAAAGAGCATGGATGGCTTCCTTAGCTTTAAATTATGGATTGTGAAATGGATTCATGGATAAGTCTCTGCACGGCAAAGCCATATGCTCTGAGCTCTTTTTGTAGCAAAAATACATATGCTTTGCACATATAATTTTTTCATCTTATGTGTAACTCTTTAATTTTAAAAGAAACACATGAATTTGTTTTTCTAAAATCTTTTGAACGGTAAAGACAAGACTGACACAGGATGATAGTCAAATACCCAACAACAGTGGGCCCATGTACTGGGGAATCAGATGGATACCAGCTCTCAACAGTAAGTGCCTTCAAATAGACTGCTCCAGTTCAGTGTGTTCTCCACAAATGGCCCGTTCGATCATTCAGCCCTGACCCCCATTCCTTTTGTTCCCTTTCTCTTTGTTCTTGATTTGATATATCATTTTTTATAGAGGGTTAGATACTTTCATGTAGACATCTAGTGGATTTAGAGTACTGGATGTCAGTGTTTTAATAAACAGTATCATCATATAATGCATTATTTAGGCACTCATTTCTTTTTAGTAGATTCTTTGGTACCAATGGATAAGGCTACCCCATTTCTTCTAGCTATTGTCTAGTCCACATAGGATAGATGCTTTTAAGAACCCCAAGTGTGCTTTTTTATTTAATGAATGCAGATGTTGATAATAAAACATTCATGTATTTAAAACGTCATTATATTAACTATCTTAACATGGGAAAGCAAAACAAAAAAAAATAGCAGTTATCATTACTTTCATGGTGATTTAGACATGTTCTTTGTTAAAATGGACTGGCAGGAAATGAACAGGCATTGTATATATTCACATACTAGCCTGCTTGGACATAAGAGTTTTTAGAAGGTTCCGAAATAGCAAACTTGGAAAGAGAGAAAAGTATTGCCCTTTTTGGCACTATTTGGAGATAAAACATAGGGAGAAGTTTCCTGGTAGATGGGGTGATTGAATTGTATGATTCTTCATTTGTTTAAATAAGTAAAGCAAAATATACCAGGAACAAAAGCAGAAGGCAGTGTTGATGCAGTGATTGTCTGGTTAGATCTGTGACCCCTAACAATTGTTCTTGAATCAGACTAAATCACCAAGCATTTATATCGATATCAGCAACCCCTGGGGAGGACAAGGGCTTTCCTGAAATAAACTGCAGATTTAATCTTTTCTGAAAAAAAAAAAAAAAAAAACCTAAACATAGAATATAGATCAACCAAATTAAGATCACTTTATTGGAAACTTAAACAAGCAAGCCCTGAGGACCCAGTTCAGCAAACAGCAGCTGCTACTCTTTGGGTCCCTCCCCTTCCTAGCCCATGTCTGACCTTTAGGTCCCAGGAGTCACCCGTTCAGATGTACCTCCCCTGACCCATCCTGCCTGTGAGTGGCAGGCAATGGAGGAGCAGCTGTTTCAGAGGCCGTAGACCCAAATGCCAAGGCCAGGATTCCAGGCTCATTCTCAGCCCCACCCAAACAACAGGGCTGATTAGGGGCCTTTGTCTCCCATTTCACCACAGAGGTCTGTATAGACTCCAGGAACTCATTAGCTAGGTTGGGAGAAGGGTTTTGTGTGCACTTTTTATCAAGGAGAATTTCTCCAGACTAGCAGCTAGACCCTTGTTTTGTTGTTGTTGTTTGTTTGTTTTGTTTGTTTTGTTATCCTGCATACTAGCCAACATTTATTGACCATTTATTATGTGGCAGGCAGTTTATTGAGTGGACTGTTGAATTACCACTGAGATGTATAATGGTATTATATCCATTTTACTAACAAAGAAACTCAAAGTGGTTAAAAAGTATCCATCATAGAGCTAATCATACCTTTCTCTGTATCTCAAAGACTCACTCTCATATTTAGTTGCAGTAGTAGATACCTAGGCTTCTGTGACACAGGGGTACCTGGATAATCTCATACCAGGAGTTGCCAGATGTAATGACTGCCCTCTGAAATAATTGTTTAGAGCATGAAAACAATCCTCTCAGGCCTGTTGAGGGTTTTCCAAATCCTGGAAGTTGGAATGTAACAAGCTGAGTATACAACTGTGGTCTCACAGAGAGACAGCTCAATTACAAAGTTCCTACCACCTAATAGTATTATAGTAGTAGAAACTTTGTAGCATAGTGGAACACCTTACTCCATTGAGTAGCTGCTGCTGTAGATTAACCTCTCCTCTGCCTGTTGTGTATAAGTAGAACACATCTGGCTATGTACAATATGCAGTGCTTCATAATGGTCATAAGTAACTCTGCTACTGGCTTAAATACTTACCATACTATGCTTTTAATCATCACTTTAGCATACCTTCCTGCTCATTAAGAAAAAACAAAACAGTATTTGTGTCACCTAGTCATTGCTTCATACATGCCATACTTATTGGGCCTCTTGGACATGACAGGAGACCACACCAAGTAACTGCACTGTATTGGCTAGGTTTGTATAAGGTATGCTTGATAATGTCAGCACAACAAAATTGTCCAATTACCAGTTCCTCAGAAAACATCTCAATCATTAAACAACGCATACAATACCTATTGAGCACTGTGGCAGTTTCTACTTTACAGGATCCAGTTATCACATGGATTCATAAACACTCATCCTATGGAAGAGATATGTTATTTCTCTCTTCTTATAGATGAGGAACCAGAGGCCTAGAGAGATTCACAGTCTCCCAGAGTCTCTGAGGAAAGACAATTTCACAGCTGGGAGTCAGATTTTAATCTTTTCTTATGTAGTATGCTCTGCTGTATGAATCATATATTATTCTATCATGTCCTATCTTATTGATCCGTCAGTGGTGATGTTAATGTTTGCCCCTTACTTCATATATCTGATATGTTCTCTGCTGTTTTCCCCGTCTCATAGCCTATAATTTGTAAGTAAGTAACTAAATCTAGTACACTCTCAGAGGGAAGGTACTGCACTTGGGACAGTGTCTCACTTGTCTCCATGTATTTGCCTATTCAAGTTGTTACATCTGTTCTGACTCAAGTATATGTGCCATATACTCTGTGGTACAGTAGAATCTATCTGACTTTGGTGCTTAAGTTGCTCAGACATGGACTTAGGAGTCCTTTGGGATTGGTTCTATTGTTTGGACACAGTTTCTCCAATATTGTGTTTTGGACACTCTTTAACTTCTGAGAATGCATGGTGGCCAAATATATCTTGTGATTTCTGTGCCCAATCCCTAAAATCAATTGTTTCTCTAGGAGCCCTTTCAACAAATAATAGTGTCTAGAAACCAAGGTCTGGAATCTGGGTGTGCTCATTGTTATTTGGATTTCCTCTGCTTGTAGCTCTGAGTGGGCAAAGCTAGAAGATCATATATATGTATACATATATATGTATTATATGTAATTATAGATAATACATCAATGTATATGCTACTATAAGTCTACACTAATCACATAATAGTTATAGACACATGTCTATACTATTTCTAATCTATCTCATTTGGGAGTTTAATCTGTTACCTCTGGTGCTAATTCAGCCCCATAGCTTTCTTCCCTTATTTATTTGTAAACATTATCTTTTCAGAGACTGAAAAAAAAATCCTTCTCCCATGATTCACCACCCTCTTATTCTCCTTGTTCAACTTTAATGTGCACATAGGCGCAGATTTATAAGTCTATGTTCACAAGAGCAATACATTATCAAAGAGAGTGCATGCTTATGCACAGTGACCTTTGTCTTTAGCATAAAGCTTGCCTCCAAAATACCACTCTCCCTTGTTCCTTAGCTCAACCTTACGCTCTCCTTAGGAGTAAACAAGCTAAGCTGAGGAGGCACCAGAGTTGGCATTGGTGCTGGGCACTGATGTTTTCAGTTCTCTTCTCTAATCGACATGGAAGATTTGACTTTCCCTGCCCTCGTTGAAGTCAGATAAGAACGTGTTACCTGCTTTGCCCATGCAATGGAATAGAGGACAGCCATTGTTGCTTCTAGGAAGGAGCCGATGCTTGTTATTAGATCTCTGGACCTCTTGCTGATTATGGAAGGGTCCTCTACTGTGAAATTACAGCATTTTTCCAAATGGAAGATAGCAGCCTGAGAGGACCTTTAAGAAACTCATAATGGACCTTATATGGAATTATACATTAGTTGTTTTAAATACCTAATGATTTTAGAGTTATTAAGGCAGAATCATTATGGTTTTATCCAATATATAAATAAACACAAGTAAGGACAGTAAGGACAATAAAACACGAGAAATAACTCCAATGGGTTCTGTGGGAGAAATTAGAAATATGGAAATATGCTTTGAATTACAGTTTTAAAGCGATCTCTGCTCAGTAATTCTTTTGGAGATCTAATGAACATAACTGCTCTCATCAAATTACCTGACAGAAGCAAGTTGAGGGGGGGAGGAAAGGAGGGACGGAGAGAGAGAGAAAGAGAGACACACACACACACACACACAGAGAGAGAGAGAAGAGAGAGAGAGAGAGAGAGAGAGAGAGAGAGAGAGAGAGAAGATGGTTGGAGGGATACCATCATCATGGTAGGGAAAGACCTGGCAGCCAATAGCTAGGCCCCTGATGGTGGGATCTTATGGTGGTTAGTTACAGTTAGGAATAGAAAGCTCTATCAGAAGTAGGGCCAGCTTAGAGCCCTCAAAGTCTACCTAATCACTACAGGTCTCAAAGGTTCCAGAACTTCTGGTAAGAGCTCCACATTCCATTTTGGCTGGTTTCATGGATTTCCAGAAATCTGTCTAGGTCATATGTCTTGTCTCAAGCAGGTCTGTCACTCAGCCAGCAGCTGCCATGAGTTGGTGTTGGGCTCTAAGTCATATTGCTATCCTGTACCCCTCAGATTCAGGTGGTTCAGGGTGAAGGGAACGGCAGGTGAGATGATTCATAGGGAAGTTCCTGCTACTACCAAACCTTTCAGGAAATGCTAAGGAGATGTGGAGCCAAATTTCAGATGGGTCATTTGAGCAAGAAGTGGAAGAATTCTTTAAGCTCAAGGCAATCCTGCTTCGGGTCCCATTTATAAATGTTTCCATCATGGCAATGTTGGTACCACTAAAGTGTTATTCTCTCTCTCTCTCTCTCTCTCTCTCTCTCTCTCTCTCTCTCTCTCTCTCTCTCTCTCTTCTCTCTCTCCTTTCAGCAAGGCAGGATGGACTCATAAGCCTGATGAAAGTCGAACATGGATTCCAAGATCCCAAGAGTGGCAAGAATTCAAATCTTCAACACTCAGCAAGTGATGGACACAGGGAGTCAAGTAGTCTGAGGTGAACGAAATGCAGACCATGTAGCCATCTCAA
This sequence comes from Mastomys natalensis, assembly GCA_021653895.1. NCBI lineage: Eukaryota > Metazoa > Chordata > Mammalia > Rodentia > Muridae > Mastomys > Mastomys natalensis. The sequence continues at coordinate 470,061 of JAJTUV010000838.1, read as the reverse complement.
ATGGATACTGTGCCCTGTCTTCAGCAACTGCCTCCATGAGGGATTGTGGGTAGTGTCATATCACTCCAGGTTTGCAAGAGGAATGTTTGCATTGTGGGTTTTGGTGAACTATTCTGATTTTTCAGAAACAAATCAGAGTTGGCACCCTGAGACACCACGTGCACTGAAGGTTCTGGAGGACAGGTTTTCCCAGAGGTAAGGATGTTTGCAGTAATCCACATATGTGTATACAGAGGGCTGGTGAGACAGGATCAGTCCATACCCAAGGATCCTCCATTTGCCACAGTCCTCAGGGACATCTTATTTTCTACGTTGTCAGCAGCCTTTCTGCAGGCTGGTGAGAACCAGTCACAAGACACACCTTATTTTCAGGAGGAAACCCTCTTCTTTACACATGGAGCCCTTGTTCCTCAATGGAATGAGGAAGCTGTCAATGGTGGGCATTTTGAATTCTAGCTGCTGGATACTTTTAAGCAGATACTATGTACCTGTTCCTGTTTTATGAACAACAGTATCCGCCGGCTTTTCAGGAGGCCAGGCAAATCTGATCACATAATTCTTAACTCAAAGACAGAGGAGAAATAGAAGCATGGTGACATTAGCTATCACAAATGCCCTCTGCATGGCACATATGACACCAGGAATTTAGAGAGGAGTGAAGAGCCAAGCTATCATTAGCAACCGTGATATATGGCTCTAGCTTGTTTCATACACACGTGCTTCACAGTCCAGGAGTCTCTCCTTGTTGGGATTTTCTGTTTACCTCGTTTTTTTCTTGGATTGTACAGGTTTTGGTGAGGGTAACAGCATCGTTTCAGTTTTTCTCACAACAGCAAGTTATACCACTCCTCCAGGCTTCTGAGAGCTGTAATCAAATGAAATCACCAGACCAAGATGGTAAGGTCCAAGGTTCATTCTGTCCATGGGAAAGAAAGGGCTCTATTGACCCAAGGACTGTGCTGTGGGCCTAGAGCCTCATCGGGATGTTGAGAGGGCACGTGACATTAAAGGATGATTCGAGAATCAGGAAGTCTCCACTGATCCAGTGAGCCTCAACTTCATGCTCGGGAAGTTCTCCAAAGAGCTTGAGTCTCAGGTTTTCGATGGGAGCAAGGTCACTGCAGAGCTTTAAATGATCAAAGGCAAATCTGGCAACAGAGTCAAAGAAGACATGCGGGTGTGAGGTGGATAGATATCTGAACTGAAGACAAAGCAGAAATGCAACCAATCCAAGGGGAGATTGTAACAGAGTCAGGGCCGGAACCTGCAGCATCACAATGTACAGCTAAGTTCCACACACTTCCCTCCACCAGCACGCTATTGATCTTGGTCCTGTGAGAGCACATGATGTTCTGCAGTGAAGGACTGGTTGGGTGGATTGTAGGTGTGTGCAAGCTAACACCGAATTGACTCATCTGATAAGTATGGATCATGAGTCCTTGGTGCAGCAGTAAAAAACAGGTGCATGGGCCTGTACGCACACATATATACATATGTACACACAGAAACAAGCATACATACATGTGCATGCATACATACATATATATGCATGTATACACTGGACAAACACACAAGTATACACCTAGACACACAGATACATATATACATATGTATATACACAGCACACACTGACACACATACATGTGTATACATGTACATACACATAAACACATATACATGTGAACACACATGATTGCTCACATGCATACTTGTACACACATACACTGAACAAACACATAGGTACACACATATACGCATAGGTATATAGACATATACACATACATATAGACATATATACACATATATGTATACAAACATGCACAAACACATATACACATGTAGACATATATATATTACATGCAAACAAACATGAACAAACACATGTACATACACTGTGATTTTATGCTAATTTTATGTGTCAACAGGAGGAAGAGAAGATCAGAGAGCTAAATGTCTGTGAAGATGGTTCAGCTGAATTTGAACATTTAGTAAAGAAGTGTTCTAAACGGTGTGGTTTGCATCCTCCAATTTGTCAGATTCCAAAAGGACAAAAAGGCAAAGGAAGGATGAATTCTTTTCTGATTTGGAAGCTGAGGCTTCTAGCTTCAGACATTCAATGTCTTGTGTTTCTGGACTTTGGACTCTAGGACTACACCAGCAGTTTTCTTACTCCAGTGCCATCCAACCCTGGCTTGTGCTTGTTTGTTTAACACAGAGTCATAAGAAACTGATATATGTGAATATCAGAACAAATGAGCTTCAAAACACAAAAAAGGCATTCCATGATCGTTTGGCACTTTTTCAAGAAGTCACAGCAATCTGAAAAGCTATGCATCTGCTAATAGTAGATAAAAGTACCACCATAAGGATAGACAGAACAAAGAGAAACTGAACAATCCACAACCAGATCTGGAAACTCAAGACTGCCTTCTCAGTGAACAGAAGACAACACAAGTCTGAATACAGGATATTCTCTCTAAGGACACAGGATCAAGTGACCGTGGACACCAACCCCACAAACCAGAAACAAAAATAAGTCCTCCAGTTGTTTCTGTCACAGTTGTAATTTGTTACAGCCATGAGCACAGTAACTAGTACAAGCATAAGAACAACAAATGTGGGACTGCAATCATGGCTCAGTGGGGAAATGCAGGCTGGCCATGCAGACCTGAGGCCCTGAGTTTGATTCCCAGAATCCACACAAAAAGCCAGTGCTGGAACACACATTTGTAACCCTAGCATTCCTATAGCCAGATAAGAGATAGAGACAGAAGTGACTGGAAGTTTGAGGGCCAGCTTGCCAGAAATACACAGTCTGGCAGAAACAAGAGAGATATAGCCTCAATAAACAAGGTAGGGCCAATTGCTTAAAGTTGTTCTTTTGACCTTCATAGATTCATCATGAGGCCTATACTTACATACACACACAGATGCATACCACATAGATGCATGCACACACACACACACACACACACACACACACACACACATACATACATACATATGCCTCAACTACCACCATCACCACCACCAACTCAATCTCAAATCAATATGTTTCTAGAAATAAAATGAATGAAAACATTCCTACATTTAAATCTATAAATTACTATGAGGAAAACAGGAGACTTAAATGCAAAACGGTTTACTTGCTCGTGTAGGAAGACTTAACATTGTAGAGATAGTAAATTAATTGATAAAGATTGAATAAAATTCCAATCACAAATCTGTCATGCTTTTTTGATAGTGGTAGATAAACTGTTACTAAAATTTACACACAAATATAAAAAAAAAAATCCCAGATAGTCAAAAATCACACTGAGAAGAAGCAATCTGGAAGATTTATTCCACCTTATTTTAAGACTTACTATAATTTTGCAGTAGCCAAGACAGTGCAGTAGTGACTGACAAAATGACAGATAAGTAGTTCAATCAAATAAGAAAGAAGGTTCCAGAAAAGACAGCACAGTCAATTGATTTTTGAAGCAAACACCCGTCAGTTTAAAGGTGCTGGGAACACCTTTTCAACAAATGGCATTGAATAGCTGCCTGTCAATACAGGTTGATAACTGACCTTCAATGCATGGTTCCCGCCATATGCAAAATTTTATTGCAAGCAGAGCAACATGCAAAAACTGCACAGTGAAAGTTTCAGGCAGAGAGTGGCGATTTAGTGACCTGGCCGGACAGGAAGAATCATTTTTAGACCAAATATAAAACGTAAACTATAAAAAAATGAATAACCATGATGTCATCAAAACTATAAAATCTCGCTTTGAATAGTTGCCATTGCAGAACTGAGAATGCTCAACTGTAGACTGAAGCACACATCCACAGTGGTTTGCACAAGGAACTCCATGTGTAACAGCGTACTCGTATACAGAATATGTGATGTCCAGGAAATGAAAAACACAGAGAGAAATGACCCAATATATAACAGACAGAAGACGAGACAGGTCTTCAGAGGATGTATTAATGCTACTAAGCACATGAACAGATGTTCAACATTGTAAACCTGTTAGCAAGTTTATATGAAAAACATAAAAAACTACTGTATGCTCACTAAAAATCTAGACAATTGAAAATAGCCAGTCTTGAAGGATGAAGAACAACTAAGCTGTTCGTGTATTTGATAGGTAAAAATATAAAATTATACAAGTCTCTGACAGTATAATTCAATGTTGAGTATATACCAACCCCTATGATTCAGCAATTTTACTTCTGCCTACTTACACCAAAGTTGATGTGTGTGTGTGTGTGTGTGTGTGTGTTGTGTGTGTGTGTGTGTTTAGTATATGGGTCCATTTACGTGGTGTTACAGGACAGACAACATAGTGGGCAAGACCACAAATCATACTAGTATTTGCCTCTGATAGAAGGATGGGCAAAACTGGATAGAGACAAACAAAGGGGACTTCCTGAGAAGATGACATTTCCCTACACCCTCAATGATGACAGGCACTTACCTAAATGTTCTCCAAATGAGTGGTTCTCAATCTTCCTAATGCTCTGACAGTTCCACACATTGTGGTGACCCCCAACCATACAGTTATTTTTGTTGCTACTTTATAGCTGTAATTTTGATACTGCTATGAAAAGTGTTGTGATTTTTTTTGATAGAGAGTTGCCAAAAGGGTCATGACCTACAGGTTGACAACTGTTGCCTTGAATGTTCACAGAAGAGCTATGCACTTGGTTGTGTGCAGTGACATCTGAGAATGCAATACATAGATATCCATGATATCTGTACTCAGCCTTGGGATACAAACATTGCTTTGTGGAGTACAGAGATAAGAGAGGGTGAAAGGCATGGTGTGTGTGTGTGTGTGTGTGTGTGTGTGTGTGTAATCATTCACTCGGAAAGTTGAAAACAGGAGAAAGTTAAAAAGTAGAACAGAGGGATAGATTTGGCTCTGAAATTAAGCATTCTTACTGCTTTCACCAAGGACTAGAATTCTGTTCCCAGCACACACACAGGGTGGCTTAAAACAGCTTGTAACTGCTCTAAGAGATCTGATGCCCCCTTCTGACCTCCCTGGGGCACTTGCACTCACATGCAGACACACACATGCATGCACACGCACACATACACATTTAAAAAATTTAAAAGTTAGAACTAAGAAGAGAATTAAAAAATAAAAATTTAAAACTAATTCCTAAACTTGAGCATGTAAAACCTAGTGCATACACCATTTCAATTCATCTTGGTTCTTGTCTGGGCAGCTAGGAAGTTCTAGTTCCACCCATACTGGAGCCACCTCTGCTTGCTGGTCATCTTAGACCCAGGCTGTCCTAACATACGTGAATATTACAAGAGTCTTTTAATTTCCATAACTGATTGTGATCAGTTGCAGGCGTGTCTCGAAGAGAAGAGATATGCTGCTATTGGCCTCATAAGGAAATCTCTAGAAATACTGTGAAAGTACCTTTGGGTATAACACCATCTCTTTGGTGGTGCCTAGGAGCAGAGGCCTCTCCTCTAAAGGGTTTCTCCTGCTTTTGTTTATTCTCACTCACTTCCATCCATCTTCTCTAAGATGCCAACACTCCCTTGTCCCTGGGACTGTACTGCTTTCAAAGGTACTTTTGCTTTCCAGTCTACAAAGCTTGATAAGGTAAAGAAAAACAAAAATCATAGACCTAAAGTGTGAGAAAGAGGCAGATAGTAGTATGTGCGTCAAACACATTTCGGTTAATCATTCTTCTCAAGTTTATATACTGGTCTGATGGAAGAGGCTGGGAAACAGCTTTGAAGAACCCATGACTGAACTGGAATTTGAAAGAAGAGTCAAGGCAGTGGGCAAGGAGGAAAACTCCCAGAACATACAAATGACATGGATGGAAAGGAGGCCACTGTTGTACTGTGACTGTTGGTCACAGCCAAATGATACAGGACAAGGACAGACAGGCAGGCAGCAGCCTTTCAAAGGCTAAGATTCGTCTTAGAATAAATGGGAACCCCTTTGGCTCCTCCCCCTTTAAAATATGTCTGCCTGTCAATTTATATGAGGAAAGGTTGGTCTTCAGTCCTATGTAGTTCTAGGACCATATCTAAATGCAGGGAGGACCCTTTGACAAAACATGGTGGTACAGATTCAGGAGGAGCGCCATCCCCAGAGATGAATATCCATTTGCCAATGGATAATATACTCCAGCCAACTCTTGCTAGAGCATATTTCAGCAATTTGGGATATGGAATCATTTTGCCGTTTGATTCAAAGTAGTTAGGCGAAATGGCTGGAGAAATAAAAGTAATTTAGGTTATAAATGAGAATGCTAACCACATGATAGGTTGCTATAAAGGAAGACCAACATTAACGTGCCGTAATATGCAACTTGAACTTAGGGAGGAATGAATTATGTTCTGCAATAATGAGGAGGGGGAAAGTTACAGGAATCCTTACTGTGGGCAAAGCAGTTTCCACGGTGAGGTTCTCATTCGGGTCCATGCCCATGCATAATTTCCTTATGAGTCTCAGATATCATATGTTATATCTAGAGACTGAAAGGGGTTAGTGTCCAGGGGAGAAAAAAATTGCTATTAAACTCATTAATTTCAGAGTTCTGGCTGAGGAACGATTGCGAAAGACAGTCATTTCTTGGCTCAGATGTAGTCCTGCGTTACCATTCTAAGTGTGAACTTGTGAAAATATTGAGTGCTTGTGTTAAAAGAAGCAAATGTAGGGTGAAACCTTGTTTATCTAACCCCATTTTGTCGGTAATGAAGGAAGGGAGTGTATGAAGATGTGAAGGGCCTTTTTAAAAACAGAACCCAGAAGAGAGAATAAAATGGAGATACATCAAATACTGAATAGAGCCCATTTTACCTTCTCCTTTTAGTACTGTCTATTACTTCAGAAGCACACATTTACATATCAGTTATAAATCAGGTGCTGATCCTGACAGCATTTTTATTAGGTGATGGTTTGAACGTGCTACATTGGCCTGAATGACGGCGCTTCTGAAAGGCGCCCTCATATCTGGGTTTCGTTTCATGTAAACTCCCTAACCCAGGACCAAACAGTTTTCTTTGCCAAGCAGTCCTACTACTGAAGCTTTGGTGGCCGCAGGGGATTCCAACCTCACATCATTGGTTGGGGCACCGTGGGGCGTGGGAAGTGGGGGTAGGGATGTTCATGGCCACAGGAAGCCAGAAGGTCCAAGGGAGGGGGCGAGAAGGAAGAGCGATGGGGTCAGGTACAAGGATATATGCTCCATTCAACTAGTGACCCCAGAGGAAAGTGACTTCACTGGCAGAGCAGTGCATCATGGTCCTTCAGCGTCTCAGAGCACGAGTGAAAGCTCCCTCGTCAGGAGAGACTCTCATTTCTCCACCAATAAGTAGAGTACTCTGACTGTTTGGACTTTACCTAATCATGCATGCTCACAGCCTTTGCAGACAGGAAGGGGAAATGGAGAACCCCTCTTTAGACATCTTCCTCTTTATGTCAGGGTATAAGCAGTGTCTACCTAACCTTACCCAGTCTCCCAGCCTCCGCTCTCACTGGCTTCTTTGCCCTTCTCTACTTGGCTCACAGTTACTTTGTTTTTATCGATGATGTGTTTATTAGTGTACATTAATAGAAAAATGTATCGGTATAATTAATTAATATAATAATATTAATACAGCAAGCCTATATTATAGCAACATAATAAGTAATAATTAGCATATATTAACTATGCACAAAATGAGATTCATTTTGATGTTTTCGTGCATGTACATAGTGTCTTCTGATCATATGTCCCATCCCTTGTCTTCCTCTCATTCCTGTTGACTTCTTCCCAACCAGCTTCCTCTCTACTCTGCTTCCTCGTGTTGTCCCGGTGAGTCTCCTTAGGATCACAGGACCATGAGCACACCACTGAAGACCATGTGACCTCCACCTTCAGCAACCACTGTCTATAGATGCTCTGGAAGTGGGGGCCTCCATGAGTACCCCTCCCTACAAGCACTCTGCAATGATGGGATGCTGATCTTGAGGGCAGATCTTAAGCAGATAATCCCAGTTTTTGTGCGTTCGAGAGTTTTGGCCTTATCTTGCCAGGAAGACAGTATCCCACGACACTCCACCTCTTCCTCATGGACCTTACACCCTTTCTGCCTCCTCTTCCACTATGTTCTCTGAGTCTTGGGGGAAGAGCAGGATGCAGATGCTCCAGTCAGGGCTGGGTTTTTTGACTATACCCTATTCTCAGCACTTTGACATGTCTCTGCAGTTACAGCTGCCCTCTGCAGAGAGAGGCTTCCCTCATCAAAGCATGTTCAGTTTCCCTCCAACTGAGGAGAACTTTGCCCAGTGGAGTTCCTCTACTCTTCTCATCCTTGTGCAGGTTTGCTCATTTGCATCCTTGTGTATAGGAGCAGAGAAAATATCCTCCCAGCCAGGGCCTGGGTGGCTTCAGAGACTCTGAGTCTGCTGGCCCTTTGTTCCCACTGGGCAAACGCTTTCTGTAGTTGTGAGGTTGAATGCTCAAGCTGTGCTCCTGACTGCTGTGTGATCCTTGGGTATGTGATTGACCTCTATGAGTCCTGGTGGTTTCATTTTTAAAAATTTTAAAATTGTGTTATTTTATAGCACAAAATAACATCCTGGGGTTGGAAAGATGGCTGGTGGCATTCACAAAGTGGTCACACTCTGACTGAAGCGAGACTCTTCTTCATTTGTTTTTACTTTCTTTTTCTGTTTTTGTTGTTGTTTCTTTGTTTGTTTATGTACTAAGACAGAGTCTTACTATGGAGCCCAGATTAGCCTAAAACTTATCAGGTAGCATAGGTTAGTCTTAAACTTAGTAATCCTCCTGCCTCAGCTTCCCAATTACTAGGATACCTGATGTATATAACCATAACCCACCCACCCTCCTCAAAAAAAATAAAACAAAACCAAAAAAATCCCATACAAACCAAACAAACAAACTAAAACCCCAAAACTGATAATAAAGTGCTATTATGTCTTTTATAAACTAGTGGGATTTTATTACATATACAACTTTACAACTTTTCATTTTACAGAAAATATGTCTTGATCATTTTTATGCCATCCATTTAACATCAATAGATTAGCCTTTAAATATGTTAAATATGTTAGTTTAAATAGCTATTTAGTACTCCATTGTGAAGTTTAACTTGAGAGAGTGCTCATTAGAGGAACTCTTTGCAATGCTATATGAGAAACAATGAATGCTTCAGACACTTCCTCACCAAGGCCTCCATCTTTCTCCCAGTGCATGGTTTTGAAAATGGAACATGTGGGTCAACATTTTAAAGACTCTTAAATTGCTGAACTGACTTTCACTTTCAATTTCCATTAGTAGAAATAGAGACGTTTTTATTTTGATTTTATACTCATTGTTTCAGGGACCCTGAGGTATTTGGATCTGGAATGTTTCGTTGTGTCCCTCATGGCTGGTTCTTTTGCATATGTGTGTGTCTTCGTTATAGATATTGTGTCAAACATAGCATTGACAGGGTGTTGAAAAACAGAAAAAAAAAGCATACCCCTGAGGCTTCAGGAGAGTGGTCCCTGGATTAGCTAATGTCTTCAAGAAGGCCTTGAGAATTCAACTAATCCTAATATGTTGTCCCTAATAAAGAGGTTCACACATTTGTGTTCATGTTACAGTCTTGGGGAGGGAAAGCTACATAAAAAATAATATCAATACTTGAGTCCTGCGTCAGTGGGTCTGGGGCAGGGCCCAGGTGCTGGAATCATGTGAAAGCTCTGCAGGAGCTAGTCATGCATGGTTGGCAGTAAGAAGGGATGAAAGGCTTTAATTATAGGTGGGGAGCTGTCAATGAGCCACATCTGTTTTCTTGCACCTGCTGGAGGTGTCATCTGATTTCAGGGCCACCATCTAGTCACACCCACTCCTTAAACACATGAAAAGAATTGCTTCTGAACGGTGGCAGCATTTAGAAGCCCAGGTAAAACAGAATTAGCATCCACTTCTCTCTTTCAAGCACGCTGTGGGGAGCATCCCAAGAGTAATCTGCAAAGCCGTCCTCCATCTCTCTGTGATCAGACCTCTCCTCTCTCAGGACATTAAATCTCTTTTGCCGTGACTCTACCTACTCTTGTGTTTCATGAGTTAAGGGGAATGGAGAAACCGCTGATTCCTACTGTATTTGTAAGATCTCAGCCTCATGTGTTTTGGGAATGTAAACTCTTGATGCAGCTCATTGCATTTGGACTTTTGCAAGCCCAGTGGAACCCCTAAGTAATAATTCCAGGGACATCATTGGATGGAGGTTCTGCACTAGCTCTTCCTGAATTCTCACAGGTTTATTTAAAAAGAAGTGTGTCCGATTGTGGCTGTAGTGAGGAGGCTGAGGCAGCTCAAGTTCAAGTTTAAGGCCAAGCTGGGCTATACAGAAAGACCTGTCTCATACAAACCAGCAAAAACATACACAGAGAAAATAAGTGATTTAAGAAATAAGAATTGTGATCCTCCTATAAGAAGATGTCAGCCATGTTCTGCAATTAAAAACAAAAACTGACCAAGACAGATGGCTGCCCTTACCAGACTAATGAGATATGGTCACAACTGTTGGCAGAAGTTGAAGCTTCTAAGGCCATTTTGAAGAGGTATTTAACAATATTTCCTACAATTAAAACTGAATATCTCCTCTGACTTAGAAATTCCAGATCTAGGAATTCATAATGTGGATAGTCTTACAAACAGTTCCAATGCATATGTAAGAGGTTGCTCATTTAAGCATGAGTGTAACACCAAACCATCTGTGATAGCCCACATTTCCATCAATGGGGTCTCCCTGAAAAGGCAGATCCACCTGACTGTCAAGAGCAGTGCATCAGAGAGAGAAAGGCAGCCTTGGAGGACTCCCACCATGCATGGTCAAGTAAAATAAATAAATAAATAAATACTCAAGCAATAGTATATTCCCATGATTGTACTTATTTAAACGATAAATCAAAAATTAATTAATTAACTAATTAATTAATGCATTTTACATACTTACCACAGTTCCTCCTCCCTTCTCGTCTCCCAGTCCCTCTTCCCACCTCCAGTCTTCCTCATCCACTCCTCCTTCCTTTCTCTTCCGAAAAGGGTAGGACATCCCAGGGATATCAAAAAACCATGGTGTATCAAGTTGCAGTAAGACATCACCTGCTCTTGCTGTTAGGCCTCCCACATGAAGATCAAGCTACACAACTATAACACGTGTGTGGAGGGCCTAGGTCAGTCCTATGCAGACTTTCTGGTTGGATGTTCAGTCTCTGTGAGCCCTTGTGGACTTAAGTTAGCTTATTCTGTGTGTTTTCTCATGGTGGAGGACTCTTGATTTTATACCTTTATTTATTCTCATGTTTTAAACATGTATGTATTGTTTATAACAGGAGGTAAGATCATGGTAGTTCTAGTGTCTGCTAAGACACAGTTACTCAAAAATGACGGAACTGGAAGGAGGTGAAACACTGAGAAGGTAGGTACAAATCTTTGGAATGTTTTTTTCCTTTCTTTCTTTTTAAATTCTGAAATAGGGTTTTATTGTGTAGCTCAGGCAAGTCTTGGACTTGGCTTCTTCCTGTCCAGCCTCCTGAATGCTGGTATTACAGGAGGGCCCTACCAAGTCTTGCCTCTTCCTCCTCCTCTTCCTCCTCTTCCTCCCTCCTCCTCCTCCTTCTCTTCTTCTTCCTCCTCCTCCTCCTTCTCTTCTTCCTCCTCTTCCTCCTCCTCTTCTCCTCCTCTTCTTCCTCCTCCACTTCTTCCTCCTCTTCTCTCTCTCTCTCTCTCTCTCTCTCTCTCTCTCTCTCTCTCTCTCTCTCTCTTTTCCAGACAGGGTCTCACAATGAAACCCTGACTGGCCTAGCACTTGCTATGTGGTCCAAACTGTCCTTGATCTCACAGAGATCCTCTCATTTCTGCTTCTGAACCTGGATCTAAAGGTGCTAGCCATTACACTGTGATAAATCCAGCTTTTGAAACTTATTTGTTTTTTGTCATGCAGTCTTAAGTATAGAACCTGGGTCCTTATGGATGCCAAGCAGACACTGCACCCGTAGCTTCCCTCCCTCCCCCTCTGACTAAGGAGGAGACATTATTAGGACACTGACATCAGCTAGAAAAACCACAGCACTTGACATTCTTCCCCTATCTGCAGGGCTGTGTGTAATCTGTCTCATACGCGGGCATGCTCTGGATGAGCTCTTTTATGGAAACAATGGTGTCTCTTTACTTTGTCTCCTACCCCCACTATGAATACTTCTGAGAACAGTTGCTGGGAACCTAGGTGGGTGTGCAAATTTGTAAATCCTGAGCCAGGGAAGCCCAGTTATTAGTGACTCCTGAGCTGATTCTCTTCACAGGATGAGCACCCTCTTGGACCCACTTTAGGAAGCAGTCCCAGGCTCCATGGCTTCCTGTACCAGATGACCATCTTTGGAATTAACCATAATGGTCACCAGTATCAGGACAAGATGATTAGATCAGGGTATGAGGAAACTCCTATGGAGCGCCTACAGTTCTGTTCGGTGTTATATGAAGGCTAATACAAGTATCCCTTGTCTAGAGATAAATCCCAATGACAGAGAACTTGCACTGCCTGCCCAAGGTTCTAGGTTAAATCCTCAGCATTGCCTCACGTAAGAAAGATAACAGAGTAAGTGGCCCTGTACACACCACATCGGCTAGTCCCAAGATGGCGCAGTACTTGGCAGACAGTTTCTAAAGATGTGAGGTTTGTAAGAGGAAAGTAACAAGAGATGGAGATCAGTTGTCTACTCTAGGTGTCCTTCGCATCCTTTCATTCAACCCCGATCCACGGATTCTGCAGTCCAGGCAAAGTCGGAGCTTTTATTTTCTCTTTTGTCTGTTAAGAGCATAAGTTGGCTCTTACCACTGGGGGCAGTGCCCTCAGCTGGCCAGATGCCCCATCAGAGTTTACAGAGCCGTCCGCCAACTGTGTGATTCTAGCTGGTCTCTGTTTAAAGCCAGACGTCAGAAAATGCTCAGGTTTATGTTTTTCCTGTGAAGGTTGGATCTGTCAACTCTATGCTTTTTTTTTTTTTTTTTTTTTGACTGTTATTACTTCTCATCGTCTCCTCTCTCCGTTGTATGCATTTTCTTGTATTTTTTTCTGGAAGCTAGGCATGTGTTAGTCTATGATCTCCCGAGTCAAGCTTATCAACACCGTGGCCTTACAGCTTTTCTTCACATGCTCTTTCCCTGGCTATCAATCGTCATGGATGCACAGTCCTCTTGGAGCCTTTCATGAAATTGCCTCTATTAATATGATAAGTGAATACTGGCAAATGTAGTTCAATTAACATTTCGTAATCAAGAGCATACTGTAAAGTGTCAGCTGCTGCTCCCTCCCCATAAGGATAAGCAAGAACCTTTTCTGTTGTGTTACAGTTAGCTGCATGAGTGCTAAACATTGCTTTTAATTAAATAATAAAGAATGTTACAACCTTTACAGTATCATTATGAATTTTGATGTGGAACAACAGTTTGATTCTTTAAAAATTAATTGCCTAGAAGTATATTTAAGTAGTATTGATTATGTTTGTACCCCGTGTTGATCTGTGATACTTAACCCAACATTTAAAATATCTTTTTTTCCATTATATGTTGTGATGCAAGAATAAAAGCAAAGTAGAAAACAAATAGGCACTTGAATTCTAATAGCAATAAGCAATAAATGTCAGGCATCTGGAAATTATGGGTGCAATTTCATCAGGGTACACTTTGTTCTTCTATTATGCCTGCATGAATTTTGCTACAGGCAAAATCTATTACAGATAACAGTTAAGAACCTTTCTAATCTACACAGATAGTCATGGCAGAATGCTAGAAAACTAAATGTTGGAAAATGTAATATTGCTGAGGAAAATTGACACTTGTAGAAAATAATGTGGCCCTATTTAGAACCACAAATGGCAATAATTTCTTTAAGACCGTGGCATATTGCATGTTCCTGTGATGGGTGACCCAGATGAAGGACACAGCCCCGGTAATGAATCCTGTGGTGGATGTGTGCATGTAGGAAGATGCTTATCTGGAACCCGAGAGGTGGAGTTTGTGCTTAATGATTGCCAACCATGTTGTAATTACAAAGGCTGGTCGCACGTGAGAAGCCTGGGTTTTTTCCACTGCCCTTGGGTGCAATGGGGAGAGTATTTCTATTCTGGGCGCACTAGAACCCCTCCAGCGAAAGATTAGTTGGTATTCACTTCTCTTGATGGCACGCAGTGACCCTGGGTAGTTGCTAGGTAAATTTACTAACCGGGTTTTAGGGAAATTGGCTCCTGGCTATTAACTGGCAGAAATTGTTTTTCTTCACTTAACTCCAGCTAACCTGCCACTTGTAGGTTTCAGAGAATTAGAACATGTGTTTGAAAATGAGGAGTCTGTCATTTACTTTATTCCCTCATGTTCTTTATTTTTCCCATCCACTCCCTCTATATGAGCATTACCACCTGGGTTAATTATCTACTGCAGTGTAGCCTATCACCCTCGTTTTTGCAGCTGATTGCAGCAGATGCGCAGTGTCTTATGGTTCATGTGGTCAGGGATTTGGGAGCAACTCTGAAGAAGGGTGGATCTGGCATGAGGTTGATTCTGGCATCAGTCAACTATCTGATGTCAAACTGGGGATGAGGGTTGCTCTTTCCGAAAGTTAGCTGAAGCCAAGAGATATCCATTTCTTGCAGGTGATGAAAAGGAGACCTCTGCTTACGTTGTGGGTTTCTACATAGACTGTTTACATGAACCGACAGTATGGAGGCTGGCATGCTGAAGAGAAATTGAGCAAGGGGGGGGGGGGAAGCCACAGTGCCTTTGAGGACTGAATCTGAGATATTACAACTATATCTTCTCCCATAGTTTATATTTCAGTTGTTAGGGACGGAGTCATTGATTACTATTCAAGTTGAAGGGGACAAAGGTATTTTACTTTTTGAAGAAGTACTGAAAAATTCATTAAAATATTTTGAGAACACCACACCAGGACAGACTTAACTTATTTTCCAGGCCTAAATGGATGACAGCTTGTCTAACTCTTTGATTTTTTTCAGAAACATATTCTTGTAATTCCTGGTAGCTGAGTACCTTGCCTCTTAGAGCATAGGTCTTTGAGTACCAGGAATCATTATTTCAAGCATTTTCTCGGCTTCTCCCCAACAAAACATGAGGCATTTATAATTTTATTTTCTTTAGGGTCATTCTGTGTTAGGCACACAGATGGTGCTTAGTCAGTCATCATAAGAGGTTGTCTTCAATGGTAGGCCATAGCTCCACCTTAGAGCTGTGGAGTCCTAGGTCAAAGTCTGATCCACCTTGATAGAACACTAGGGAACTCATTATACAGGGGATATTGCTAGAACATAATCCACAAGCCAATTGTAAAGATGTGGTGAGTTGATGCATAGTGAGAACATGGGAGGCATTGTGATTTAAAATCACACCCCCTAAACCCATTGGCCCTTCAGATCATTCACCACAAATATCCAGAGACCCTTTGAAAGGTCTTCCGCTTGCATCACCCCATTGCTTGAAACTCTTTTATCACACTCTTTATCTCTTCACAAAGGAAAACGAAATATTTGTTTACTGAAAGACTGCTCATCTTAATTGTGTGTATATGCTTTAACTGTAATGCTAGACTTCTGTTCCCAGAAGTAATTAAGGTACATCCTTATTGCAGGTTAAAAGGCTATGACATCTTTTCTTTTAACTGAATGCCTCATTCCAAGGCAAGTCTAAACCAAATGAGCCTAATTGCAGCCTACAACATTGTTGTCTCTTGGAAATATGTTTCTTCTTACCCTTTGACTGCTGCCTCTTTGGAAATCAGAGTTAGGCAACTTGTTTATTGGGAAAGAAAAAAAAAACGGAAAATTAAAAAAAAAAACAATTTCATGTTAAAACATTGCACATTAGAATGTTTTCTATGATAGGAATATCATACGATATCAGGGAAAAGCTGTAAAAGCTCACGGGCCAGAATGCCGTGATGCTCTTCCATCTGAGCTGTCCACCTCTACAGACAATAGACTTCTTTCTCCCTCAGTACAAAGACATGGTTCTGTTTGGAGGATCCATACACTCGTCCCTTTCCCCTGAAAGGCTCTGCTGAATACCTTGGCCAAGCTGTACCTTTGTTGTTCCTGTAAAGGTCTATGTGGTCATGGAGGGGTGTCCAAATCATGCTACTTTGTGTGACAATTAAAACCACTGTGGTTGTCTTGTTCATTTATTAATTTACTGGTTTATTATCTCTCGCCTTCCCTCAAATGTCTGCTTTGAGACAGCAGAGATTAGAGCCTGGCTCATTTGTTTGTTGTTGGATCCCAGGGCCGTGCCAGCACATGCAACGAGCAAATGTTCCCTGAAGAAATGAAGCAATCTTGGCTCTGCCAGTTGCCACCTGTGTGACCTTGGGCAAGCCACTCTCCTCTATGTTAAATTACACTATGAAATCTACTTGTTATGAAGATTAATAATACTCACATAAAATGTTTAGCACCGTGCCAGGTGCATGGAACATGTTTAATACTGAAATTTTGCTTGCCTGAAGGGTCTTCTCAGTGTGTATGTGTGTGTACTCATGAGCATAGGCAGTGGACACTGAATAGATATATGTCAATTGAACATAAGAAGTTCTCCAGGTTGTTGGATTGTACAGCTAGACTGTCAATCAAACTTCTCCAATGTGATGGGTTGTATATGCTCAGCCCAGGGAGTGGTACTATAGAAGGTGTGAACCTGTTGATTAGGTGTGACCTTGTTGGAGTAGGTGTGTCACTGTGAGGATGGGCCTTAAGACCCTCA
The DNA here is from genome assembly GCA_021653895.1 of Mastomys natalensis. Taxonomy (NCBI): domain Eukaryota; kingdom Metazoa; phylum Chordata; class Mammalia; order Rodentia; family Muridae; genus Mastomys; species Mastomys natalensis. The sequence goes on along the minus strand of JAJTUV010000838.1, from coordinate 453,273 downwards.
TGGTTGTTGCTTAGAAGCCAGTATTCTGCTAGCAGCTTCAGATGAAGATGTAGAACTCTCAGCTCCCCCTGCACCATGCCTGCTTGGATGCTGCCATATTCCCAACTTGATGATAATGAACTGAACCTATGAACCTGTAAGCCAGTCTAAATTAAATGTTGTTCTTATAAGAGTTGCCTTGGCCATAGTGTCTGTTCACAGCAGTAAAACCCTAATTAATACATCCTCCCCTTGCTTACAATTTGATGAGTCTTTGGTAGTTCTCAAGGCCTGTGGGTTGGGCTAGAGAAGCTATTATTTATGGAGATGGGTGGTTTTCTAGAGACATTGCTTCTGAATGCAGTTCTCCCTCTAGCTGAGTTACAGGGGTTGCCACATCATGTCTACTGGCCAGGTTTCTGCTGTGGGAAGCTGAGGTCATAGTACCAAGCTTCCTCTGCCTCTCAGCAGATTTTGTCACCTGCTCTGCATCAGAAGGGGAGGCACAGCTCTGCCCACATATGGCTTGTGTTCTAGCTGAGAAGATGGACTGGAGACTCCTAAGAGCAACACAAGACCCTGCCAGTAAAGGAGGTCAGAGGTCAGCTGCTAGTGCTCTTCGTCACCAGAGGCTATTGTGGTCCAAAGTCATCTGGCAGAGGTTGTTGTGGACTCACAGGACTTCACTGGATGGACTGTGAGATGAAGAAGCACTGTGAGCTTCATCTCATCAGAAGTTTCTGTGGCTCATCCTAAGGCAAGGCGTCTATTGTGTATCCCTACCCTGCTTCACACCTTAGGAAACATGTGAGGATAAAGCCTTCCTTTCTTCCTATTCTGTCCAGTACAATATAGCAAAGCAGCAGAAGGATTACTGTTTGGGGCAGAAATTTGAACTTGTGCCAAGACTGATCTGTTCACTAAAGTCTTGGAAGGCAACCTTTCCATAACAAGTATGATCCCAGGAGGCCTACGATTTCTTGTGGAAAATCCTACAAACTTGTAGGATCATGGTGGATGACACTGTAAAATATAATGAAGATACCCAGTTTGGTACAGAAATGTTGCAAATTATAAACATTGTGGCTTTTTTTTTAATGTATGGAGAACTCCTCAAAGGTAGACTCTATAATATTTAATTCTTCTGATTTGCATGCCCAAGTGTTGACTAGTTTATTTAGGGTCCACATGAATATATATATATTTTACATTCCTGTTCTGGTCCAAATCCAGACAGTTTTGTTTGTTTGTTTGGCAGGAGCATCGGGTTTATATATGAAGGTAGAGTTCAGTAGATTCTGGGCACTTTCTCAACACCGAGTCTTGAGAAAAATACTAATTTTCAGAATTGACCACAGTAAGTGGGTGTTTGTTAGTTGAGAAAAGCCGAGACTCTGCACAATTCACAGGGGGTACCATAAGAGCCTCACTCACCCTTCACAACACCACTGCTCATTTCTTCAGAAGGGCTCACAACTAACACATCCTACCTCACGTGCTTACCTGTCCATCATCCTATTCTGTTGTGGGAGTTGTAGGCCAGTTCTAGATCTCAAATATTTCCTTACATCTGGGGAGTGACTGAGAGGGCCCTTCAATTCATTCAGTAGCAGTGAGTGACGTCACTGAGCTAGACGCTGACAAAAGGATCTGTTGCTAATTGCCTTTACTCCGAGAATGACCTTCTCTTCATTCAAGATGGGTAGTGCTTGAATGTTTCATGTTTATTCTTCTGGGAAGATGACAACTAGCACAGGTGAAGTATAATAACCACAAGCCCCACTCATCCACAAACCCAGCCAGAAACCAATACCAACAAGGCAGGATAATGCCTCAAGTGGTAGAGATGCAATAATGAACTCCACCATCCCCACTTAGAAAGTTGTCAGGTGCAGCAATTTAGATATGCTGGTCCCATCCTCTCCTATTGGAACTTATCTCTAGGAGAACAATGGCTTAGGAAAGACAGTTAAGTGTTTTCCTGTTGAGGACATAGTGCAGGAAGCTTGATAAAACCATACTGGAATGTGAAGAGCTGGAGCTTCCCAAGCAAGAATTCTTGTAGCTGGCCCTTTGCTGCTTTGTGGTTTCTTCTTTCTTCTACCCTTCTCCACCCTTTTAACTCCCTAACACTAGATAGGAGAGACAAAAGGATACACATGGAAGGGGACAATGCTATCATTAGACTACTTTCTGCTGATTAGGGGTATTGAGTTCTTGTGGGACAGTTTAATCTTTGCTGTCAGTCTAATTTCTTTTTCTTCTTTCTTCTTTGTACACAACTACTTAACAAACTACAACCACAACCAACAGCAACCAACCAGCAAGTCACCCTGCCTTTTGCGGCTCTAGGATTTATATATCCTCTGAAAAGTCCCCAGAATACCAAATGTCACACAACTGCAGAAGCTATCGGCAGCTGGCAAAATCACATGTCTGCCAGAGTTCGAAGCAATCATAGTCAGGTGCTGTGGATAATCTGAAGGAGTCCTATATCCCACATCTTGGATTAAAACACAAACATATTCCTATAATATTCTGTGTTTCTTAAAGAAACCAAAATTCCAAAATTGTCATTGCAGAGTCTCACTTCCCTTCTTGCAGTGGTTGGTTGTACTGCACTCAACGTTTGAGATCAATGATCTCCCTCTTGGAGATTTGTGTTTGTTATTATGAACTTAATTGTTAGCTTTCAGTTAGTTATAGTGGTAACTCCTATCTTCATGCTGAATACTTCCTTGAGTAGCATTTGAAGCCCATCTCTGAATCCTGATTGTAATATTACCTTGATGCCTGATGTGAATAACCACTCAGAGGTGTTGATCAGGGACTGTGTATTTTCATGTAAATTTCAGAAAATCCCTTGCTCTTACATATTTGACATTAACATCACTGGGTAATTTTGAGATCAGTTTCCAGGGAAGGATGTATTTTTCATCAACCTAAAGACCAGGTGTGTTGTAAATCTTAGAGAAAGGCCACCTTGCTGGTCTGCTGTTCATGTATCTTCTCTGAAGCCTCCAGCTAAGCCTCATGACAGTCCCCTCCCAATGTTTACCTTGTCTATCATTCCAGACTCTATTCAGCATTTCCTCACTTAATGCCCACAAGATTTTAGATGAAATATCTCTGTGCATTGCAGTCCTTTGAGCATCCCTTTGATTCCTTTGAATTAACTGCTGTTAGAAAACTGAGAAGGCCAGAGATAAATGTGTAAGCCGGCAGCGCCCAAACTCATTTTTGTTGACTGTGTCCAAGTCAAACATGTAAGAGTCTTTCAACATAGACATCCCGGGGCTCCTGCTCCCTGGTGTACTTACTTAGAAGTATAAAGCTGATCCGAGAAGGCTTATTTTTAAAAATCTGATGGATACCTGGGTTTGAGAACAGAGTGCTTCAAGCTCAACACTATGATTTTTTTAAACAATGAAATGTGACCCAAGAAGGATGCAACACAGCTAGCCAGTAACAAAACAACCCAACCTTGGGCCTTTCCTTTTGACTTTGTCAGTGTTCTTTAGTTATGATGACAACATAATAATCAATAGGTACTCAATAGGTACAGCTGTAGTCACACAGTGAGTATGTGACTATATATATAGTTAATTCACATATGATTATACATGTCACTATATAACATGATTTATATAACACATGCTTAGAGAGATAGAAACACAGAGACAGAAAGAAGAGAAATTACAGATTCATAAGAAACTGCCCAAAATATTTGCCTGATCAGAGTTCTGGTGGACCTGGGGCTGATTAGTCCCTGCTCTGGATTACTTCAGAAGACATGAGAAAGGTTGTGGAAGACGAGAGAAAGAGAGAGAGAGAGAGAGAGAGAGAGAGAGAGAGAGAGAGAGAGAGAGAGAGAGAGAGAGAGAACACAGCTAGAGGGCTAGGCATGTATTTGTGAACACAACTCAATGTTCTCGAATGTCTTCGATTTCTCTCAGGAGCTCAGAGACTACTCTCCTGGGCAGGAGAACAAATGAACTGATGTTCCCAGGTCTTCAAAGCTTGCAACTCAGGGCGCATTCTCCTGGGATTCAGGGTATCTTCTAGCAGTAGTGACAACATCATATCTTGGTTTGGTAGATCTCTCATGTGCTCAAGTCGCTCATCTTAACCTGATCTTCAATTCTCAAGACACCTTATTTTTTGCCTTTAAGTTAGTTATATCTTTTATTATCAAAGTACCTTTTAAAAAATGTAATTTTTAAGTTCACAGAAAACAGAGTAGAAATGCAGTATGCCTCCATGCTTCCTTCATCCGCTGATACCTCATGTCAATACCTCGTGTCAAAGAGACCCCCTTGTTGAATCAACACTGACAAGTCTCATCATCCAAAGTCCACAGGCTATGTTAAGGCTCGCTCTTGATGCTACAAGTAAGTTGTTATCATTCTCTCTATCTCAAAACTTTGAGGTATTCAAAAAGTAGAGAAAAGGTGAACAGGACTATAATCTTGCACCCAGAATTAAGTACCGGTAACATTGTGTTTGGCAATTCTTCTCATCTCTTTGTGTATGTGTGTGTAAATGTAAGTACTCCCTTGTTTTGACAGTGGAATTTTATAAAGTTAATAATGTATTTCATGCAGTTCAGATCTCTAGGAGATCTCTGTTTTACTCCTTCAAATGCAAATATCATCCTTACAGTCTTGTTTATGCAGTTATTTCTAGGGGAGACTGCTTCCCAACAGACTTCCTTATTCTGGCACTTACAACATTCTGATCTCTCTTCAGTGATGTTCTCAGCCATCTGATAGATGCAGGAGCTGTGATCTAGATTCATTCTGAGGGCTGGGCTTCCCACGGCTGTTGGTCTATGCATTCTGTCCAGTCATGGCTTTCTATGCTGGTATCCAGTTGCAATAAAGAGAATCTTCAAATGTGGGGTGGTAGCTACACTTATTTGTGGGAATGGGGATGAGGTTTAGGGTGTAGTAGGAAATTGTGCTAATCCCGCAATAGCAAAGCATCAGTAGTAAATTTGGTTTAAAGTCTGTGACCTCACTAGCCCCAGGAAGGTGCCTAGGTTTCTAATACCAGGCATGACTTCCCTTCTTTTGAGCCAGTCCTAGGTCCCACTATTGAGCTGTGATTACCAACATGTAATTGCCACTTACTGAGCCTTCATTGGTAGCTTGCCACACTGGCCATTGTTGTGGTTCATAGGTGTTGTGGCTGGCTAAGGCTATTTATTGCTTGCATAATATTTTCTATTATCATGGAAGTCAGACATCAGGAAGGAGGCTTTCAGATTAGATTCAGTTGAATCGTCTGAGTTCTGTGTCCTCTGTGTGCAGTGTTTTCAACAACAGGGGCTTTCCTTTAACCTCTTAGAAATAATTTTTTTTTATAAATAACTTATACATTTATTAAAAGATTATAGATATATATATATATAGATATAAAAAGATGCCTTAATAGTTGTATGAACATAAAAGTCAAATTCCACTAGATGGTCTACATCCTCACCTCTCTGTTGGGCAATGCCTATCAGGAGAGCTGCAATGGTGGATCCAGATTTTTTGTGTCATCTCCCAGAGGCTCTGGGTTTCACATGTTGGAGATGAGTCCCTGCTCTGTTTTGTTCCTATGTCTTCCAGGACAGATTCATTTATTTGCAATTGGCTTCTTTCTCCTGAGGATCCAAGAAGCTGACACAATAATTGTAAGTAGAGCTGGAGAGATGTTTCAGTGGTTAAAGTCACTTGTTGCTTTTGGGAGGATCTATGTTTGTTCCTAGGACCAATGTCAGGCAGTTTATAACCAACTATAACTCCAGCTCCGGGGAACCTGATGCCCTCTTCTGGCATATGCACATATGCAAGACAATGCATACATATAATAACTAGTAAAGGAAATCTTTAGGAATGAAAAGATAATAATTAATAAATACTTAATAGGGTAACAAAGAACCATCTTTCTTTAGATGGCTTCTGTGAGGGACAAGAGTTCAGCAAGGCTTCACAGTGGGAGGTGTAATGAGAGCTACTCCTTTAGAATTTAGGACTGTGTAGGAGAGGGTCACCATCCACTCAACCCAAGGCAGTCCAGACTTACTACTCTCCCATGGTAGTTATGGATATATCCACCCCTTGCTCTCATAAATATCCTGGTTGGAGACGATATGGTCGCCCCAGGATGTGCAGAAAGCTCAGACCCAGTGTGTCCATTTTACAGACGGTGGAGTCACATGATCTGCTGGCCTTCCCTTGCTTCACTGGTGAATGAGGAGCATCAACAAAACTTTAAGCTCCCGTCCGGAAACTTCTGTCCATTTCTGGGCAGGGCTGGTAGTCAGAGGTAGGCAGAGGCCACCTTGCCAGTTTGGGAATTAATTGGTATTCAATGTTTCCATATGCTTTGTTTGTTTATGCTTAGCAGACTTAAAACCCAAACCCCAAACCTCTTTTCTTGTCCCGGGGATATGGAGACCAAATGCTCGCTAGTGCCTGAAGCAATAGCTTTAGTGCACTGCAGCTCATAAGAGAGCAGGCATAACTTGACTGATCAGGGCCAACTTGTGTAAGCAACTTTATAGACTCTTTAAAAAGGAATTGCACAATGTGATAGCAGAACATGGTAAAAATTTTCACCTTTTAACTCCACTGTTGGATTTACAACATTTCCCTCAAACCAGTTTTATGTGAACTCTTTCAGACCTTGTAAACGGAAGTCTGTGTTTGCATTCGTTTATACCTCTGTGCTTTGAAATGAAAAATGTCTATCCTGAGTTACTAACTGAATTTCTATCCATATTTCCTAGCCACTCCTCCCTTTTACCAAATGCATATCTGTCTCATTGTTTTCTTTCTGGTGCAGGGCAACAAGCCCAGGCCCTTATTCATGATGGGCAATTTTGATTCCACCAGTTTCAGTTTAGGTTCACGTTTTTCTGGTTTTGGTGGGTTTTTTTTTGTTTGCTTGTTTGTTTTGCTTTGTTTTTGTTCTATTTGTTTTTGTTTCGTTTTGTTTTTTAATTGTGCAGTATTTTGCAGTATGGGTATACTGAAGTATATAGAAATGATTTCTATTGGTTGATATTGAGGTTATTTTAATTATTTGCTATGTCTAATTATTAATGTCTCAGTGGGTACCTTCATATCATCATACATTATCAATTTATGTAATATAGATTCCTAGAAATGGAATAATTAATTTTATTAGTGTATGTAAGTATACATTTGTGTGAGTGTGTGTGTATGTGTGAGATTGTGTGACAGTGTGGGAATGACTGTGTGTGAGTGTGATTGTGTGAGTGTGTGGATAATTTTTTGTGTGTGAATGTGTGTATATGTGTGTGTGTGAATGTGTGTATGTGTGTATGCGTGTGTGTGTGTGTGTGTGTGTGTGTGTGTGTGTGTAAAACCCATGCCACAGTGATCATGTAAAGATCAGAGGACAACCTCAGATGCTGGCCCTTGCCTTCCACCTTGTTTAAGACAAAGTCTCTTGTTCACCACTCAAGATCAGGATGTTGGGCTGTGAGCTTCTGGGGTGGGAGTAGGGTGGGGGTGGGTTGAAGGTCTGTTCTCTAGCTCCCACCTCCCACCACAGAGTAGGAGATCCTGGGAGTCTTTTTTTCCCACCTCCTACCACACAGTAGGAGATCCTGGGAGTCTCTAGTTCCCACCTCCCACCACACAGTAGGAACTCTGGGATTTCAGGCACACCTGCCTTTTGAGGGCGCTGGGGGCCTGAACTCCTGTTGTTAGGATTGAGCAGCAAACAATTTACTCATTGATCTGGCTCCCCAAGAAGGATTAACTGATTTTTATTAGCGATTGGTAAATTGACATTTTAAAAGGACTCTCTTTTCAATTGTGTGTCAATTTGAAGGGACTTTTCAGAACTTGAAGCAAACTGTGGAGTGAAAGCAAGGTTTCAGGTGTTGGCTCTCCACTGCTTCTTTGTTGTGGTTTGGCAGGCTATCCCTTGACCTCTGCAATTGGATCAAATTGAAGCAAACGGAATCTTTCTTATGTAGAAACTTGTTCTCCATGACCTTGTTTTTATGTACTGAGTGATTCCTTAGACTAGGCTGCAGCCCAGCCATGAACGGCCCTGATGGGAGAACACTTTTATCCCTCAATCTATAGAAGCTGAATTGGACTTACTGGGATTAGCTGCTACTGATGGACTTATTCGTCTACTTTAATTATCCTTCCAATGAGAGCTTTTTCCCAGACTGGATTTTGAATCAGAAGAATGGCAGCTGGAGGAGATGATGAGCGAGATCAGCTAGCTAGCCATCTTATAGAAAAGGTGCCCACAAGGAAAACTCTAGCCTAAAGTAGGTAGAAAAGACTTTATTTTCTAAAGAAGAGGGCATTTTCTGAGGATTCACATTAAAAAGGCAGAAAAATAATTGTTTTACTTGTTCTAAAACCAGCCAGGCTGTCCTGTACTGAGACTTGCTCCCATAAAAGCCAAAAGTTAACAAAAGGATGAAAGCTGGGGAAATTGAGGGAACTTGGGAACTTGAAAGTCGAAGACAAAGGCTGGACAAAATGGCCTTCGCCAGCATCATGTTCTCTGCTGCCCTCTGGTGGCCATGTGAGGGAGTTAGGTGTAAAGCGGTCTCAAGTTCATCTTCCCTAGCTGACCTGTAGTTTGTTTCTACTACAGCCTGGTCTCTCACAGAAGGCAGAAACAGTGATGCTTCTGCTGTAATGATGTAAACTAACAGTAGGGGGTGAAAATGGAAGGAAGAAGGCGTTATCTGCCGCATAATTCAATGCAGGTGTTTATGGTCAGGACCAACTGTGCCATATTCTGTACCCAGTACTGGAGGCACAGGACAGAATGAAACGTGACTGCAGCCTTTGAAGAGATCTCAATGTAGATGGCAAAGCACAAATAAGTGAGCAAGCCTGCAGCCAACCGTGTGAGTGGCTGTTGACAAGATGTAGGTTCTTGATAGCAACTCTCAAGTCAGATTGACATTGCTTCCTGAGAGTTTCCATTAGCTCCCAAATAGGAAAAACAAAACACAACAGTAAACCCCACATTGTTCAGAGTAGAGACGATGTTCTGGGGGAACAGATGTTTTCTTTCTTCCCCGACTCTGTTAAACACTGGATTTGGGATGCTGAGATGGCACACTATGACAGTTCAAAGTTGAAGCCTTGGTTTGAAGATGAAAGCCAACCTGCTTACATGAGTTCTTTATTCTCCAGCAAAACACACTGCTCTGTGGAATGGCAGCGGAATGCAAGGCTCTGTGGAAGCCGATGCCACACCACATGCAGCAAGGTCAAAGATGCTCACCTGGCCTTCTCTGTGGGAGTACTAAGGGTGCTCCTCCAGGGATGTATGCAGGTTCCTCTCCTGAGTAATTCTAAGAAGCCCTCTGTATTCAGGGACACCTGATGGCACTAAGAATTCTTGCTCTTGATAAAGCTTTAGGGTTATATTTATAGGAGCTAATCTATTCTTCGCATTAACAAAGTAGCCATAGAGGATTGAGGAAGTTGTATTAAAGGTATAGAGTACCTTTTCCTCTCTGTGTGTATGTGTGTGTGTGAGTGTGAGAACTTGAATTCATACTGGGTTTTCTAAGGGAAGATGTCTCTTCTGTTCCTTTCCCTTGTGGCTCACGAGTTCAAAACACCCCTAACATGTAAATGATAAAATGATCACTCAGGCATCCTCAGCCTATAACACCGGAGAAGAACACAAAACCTGAGCTGGACTAGTCAACGCAAATGGAGCTCCTCTCTCTCTCTCTCTCTCTCTCTCCCTTTCTCTCTCTCTCTCTCTCCTCCCCCCCACCCCCCGCCAGGGTAATCAAGGAGATGGTAACATCCCGAAGCTGGTGACATCTTGTCACCATAGAGAAAGATGTTCTCTAATAATTCTAGAGGAAAGGCAAGCAATGAGACATTGTGAAGTCAGTAGTGCTTAGACTCCTGGACACAGCCATATTTGAACCATTACATATTGGTTAGTATTCCAGTTGTCTGAGCCAACCCATTTCTCTGGCTGTTGCTCAAATCAACAAGCCCTTTGGTGTATCTTGAATAATGTAAGGGGCTTATGGAGAGGTGAGATTCTGTTCCTGACCTTCATGTAGATATGGCCTTGAGGACTTGTATTGGGGCGATTTCCAGGGGATGCTAGTCTGGCTATCATACCTTGAGAACCATTGACTTAGAAGCCTTCTAGTAGTTTCTCCTGCTTATTACCCAAATTAAGTGGCTTGATAGCAGAAGATATTTCCTCAAAGGGGAAGAATATTGGGGAAATTACTGGAAGAGGCCCCAAGAGTGTACTTGAAGCAAGTCAGGAAGCACCGAAAAATGTGACACGACCATGCTCCATCATTTCGGGACCCATTTTCGTAGCTTTATTTTGTTTTTTTATTTTATTTTATTTTTTTATCTTTTTCTACTCACATCCTACCCCCTTTGTGGTTTGAGGCAAAGCCAATAGAGTAGGTGACAAATGAGCCCGAACAGCAGGACTAATGCGTGTTTTGTCAAAGACTTAAAACGCACGCATTGAGAAAATGCACATTTTTTTTCACTCTGATCCAGTCTGTCAACAAAATGCTTTTCAGGAGAAACATCAAAGCCATTTCATCTGCAAATTTCATTTTTTTTCCCCCGGAATCCCTTAATCTACACTGTTGACAAAAATTTCTGTCAAGTGCCTCAAACCATTGTATTAACAAATCTCGCTTTGTCAATCATGATTTAGGCTGCTTGCAAATGCATTTTGTAATATTCCACTCTATCCTGCAGGAAGAATAGCTCACAGTCAATGCCTCAATCTTAATACTGAAAGCGAATGAAGAAGGAAAGGAAAAGTGGTGTCAGAGCCTGCTCGTTCAGCATCTCCATTGGATGTCCCTGTGCATTTCAAGTAAGGGGAGCACATCTGAAGTCTTCCCTTAGCAATGCTGGGCTGGGGAGACTGAGACGGTGAGTGGTGGTGAAGGCACACGGTACTGTCATTCAGGGTTCCCGTTTAGTGTGTTATCTGTGAATAACAGTCTTTCTGTCTCTTCCTCTCAGACGACTCACTGTGCCTACCGCTGGCGGCTCCCACATCCATTTCTAACACCCCCTGATTATGAAGATGGTCACTACCGTCTCTTCTAGCTGCTCTGAGAATGTCTAGGGGTTTCTGCTCAAAAAGGAAGCTATTTTGGATGAGCTCAAGCTTGAGATGTCTGTTTTCTGCTTGGCTTATCTCCCAGCTCTTCCTAGTGGGATGCCAGGGAGGGGATGTGGCTGGGGTTCTTGATAGCCTCTGACAGATCAAGTTGCTAATTTTCTTGGTGAGGGATGTCAATGTGGCTACCAAATTATGGTGGAGTAGACACCAGTTACTGCAGAAAATAACAAGTGCGTTAGGTTAGGTGTCAGGGAGTCTGAATGTGAGTCCTGACTCGACCTCAAAACAGCTACTGGATTTGAGATGTCACTGTTCATTTTTGCCCCTGGATGTCTCCCCATTGGCTTAATGATGCTAAGAGAGAACTACTGAGCCCTTAGGAAGAGCATCAGCTTGAGGTTAGAATGCTGTCAAGTACAGATAACATCGGCTGCAAGGAGAAATGATGCTGTTTCCGAAATTTCTGCCACCTCAGAGGAAGTCTGTGCTATAAGCCAAAGCAGATTGGTGATGTAATAGAGGATCATGCCTTAGATGGCTTCAACCCTTGTCTTCTATATGGTCTTAAAAACCCATTTTTAGGGATCAGATACGTCAAGTTCCCTTAAAGATTGATATTCCAAGCACATGTGAGTTCCATCTTGGCTTCTTTGCAGAAACCCAAACAGGAAGAGTCGAGCCCTAGAACCCTGAAGGCTGGCCTTGAATAGCAGGTAGTAGATACACTAGACAGCAAACAAGAGGGGTCCTTCTGATGCCCAAGGGAGGAGGCCACACCAAGGCTAACTAGTGCTTGATCCTCACCACCACGATCTTGCCTCCATTCAGTCTATATGAAGAATGATTTTATCCTTGAGAAGGTTTAGATCCAGGCTGTGTCTAGGAACCCTGGTAACTGCCAGACTGTGAAGTGGCTTTGACTTCCATCTATAAATCTTCATGTTCAGCACTGTGACAGGGCCAGTGATTTCTGCATGGTACCACCCACTCGTTCCTGCCTGCCTTAAGCCCTCCACAAAGTCCCCTTCTTCCAGTAATACTAGCCCGGTTCCACTTCCCTCTTCCCAAGGCCTTCATTGTCTCCATAGCCACCCAGTTTCATGCTCTTCCCCATGACAAGTGATGTACCACTATTAATAGGCTTCCTGGAGCTCTCGGCCCTGGGTTTTGCTGCCTACAGCTAAGGGAATCGAGATTGAGTACACAGTTAGAGAGAAACAAATCAATTATAATAAGTGACAAACAAACTCTCTGGTCCCTCAGAAGCCAGAGTTAATGTACTGAGTTCACAAACAAGGGCTCTCAGGGCTGGTGCTTTCTGGAGAATCACCCTCAGGAAGGGTGTCCCCAGATGCTAGGAGGGAAAAGGCAGTGGGCAGCCCAAAGGTAGAAAGAAAGACCAAAGTTGTAGCCTGTGGCTATAATGCTCTGCACATTCTATTGCACATAATTGGTTTTTCCCAGGAAACATTTGTGCTAACCTTTGACTTTTGGAAGCAGAGACAGGCCTACAGAATAAATGAGTCCGGTAGGCAGTGTGACAATCAGTACTTTGTAATCGCAAATGATGGATAATGCAGCCCTAGTCTGTTTATAGAAACGGGGAACTGTGCAGGAGTCCCTTGGTTTATGGACCCTAGTCACCTAAGGGTAAACCTTACCTTAGGTATGGCTGGATTCAAGGGCTCATGATACTGTAGAAGTGACTTCCTATTCCTCATCAGCTCAACTTTCTTTTGTGGAATCCACTTTCAGATGGTTTACTCTCATGGATGCAAAATGATGTTTCTGGCTTCCAAAGTCACACCTCACTAGCTTCAGTTCTGGCAGAACAGAGTTCTTATTTCTCTCATTCCTAGAAATCTCCTGAGATTTGGTATGACCAGGGACCCTTAGACTCTTTGCTTAGCCATGAAGCAGTACCTGGCCTGGATTGTAAGAGTCTAGATAGAGCAAGGTGAGGTAAGTTGGCGATGAACCTGAAAATCAAAACTGATGGCGGGGAAGGACTTAATAGTCAAGGCTGGGTGGAAAACACACAGGTTGTTGTTTTAAGCTGAAAATAGATTATTATGGGATATCCCACGAGAAGGGTCAAAGTCAGGTGCATCAATGACATCCAGAAAAGTCATCCAGAATTGACTCCCACAGGGGACTCAGGAGCCAGGAATTGAGATATTCCACTAGATCTGGATTCTTGGAATGTCACTTTTCTGTGGTCTAAGGATCAAGAGTCTCCATCACAGACAGTGGCTCCAGCAAAATGGTGTCCTATTTCCTGCCATCTACAAAGTTATTGAGGCCTTTTGTTAGATCCCTGATAATCCCACAAAATTCAAGAATCATTCTAGAAACACTAACCAGCAAAATCACACACTCTGCCTCCCTGCCCTTCCTGACCGGTGTACCGTACTGACAAAGCCTAGAACCTGGAGCCATGGGGAGTTTGAAAAGGAGAACATTCAACTTCACGGTGCTTATAGCCACTGCCTCTGGTATAAGGGAAGGACAGAAGTTGAGTGGCTCCTTTCATAACTCCCACAGAGAACCAGGTAGGGAACCCCACTACAGCAGAGATTCTAGCTCTACACAAGGGAGGTCTATATGTATGCTCAGTACTTCTTGGCATGAAGTCATCTTACTAGAGCAAAGTTACAGAGACCTGTGAGGAGGACAGGCATGCTACGGTAGAGTCATCTGTAAGTACTTAATTAGCAAAGAGGCACATGGCTACGAGGATGGCTGAACACCAGATTCATGCAATACCTGGTCAGGGGCTACAGCAGCAAGCCATGGGATAAGGAATAGTTGAGAAGGAATGACCACCCCTGACTGCCTTGACTACACATGGAAGGTCCTGGTTCTGTAGACCCAGACCTGAAACCTGAAGCTGTCACTGTGTGTGTGCTGAAAGTTAATGACTCTCTCTCTCTCTCTCTCTCTCTCTCTCTCTCTCTCCCCCTCTTCTTATTAACATTGTTATAACAGTGTTGTTTCCTGTATGCATGCCATGTATAATCCAATTCAATGGAGGATAATTATTCATTCATTCAAATAACACTTGTTGGCTACTTATTATGTAATGGATCCAGTCCTTGGTAATAGTGTTATAGCCACTCACAAACAGACAAAGTTTCCATCCTTATGGTTCTTACCTTCTGATGGTGATTTATATCTCTTTGGCGAGAGAGCCAGTTGGGACAAGCACTTCTGATGAGTGACGACAGGTAGTATTAGAATTGTGGCATTCTGGCAGCATGGCTGCCTCTTATCTAGCATCACATCTATGCCCCGGGCTCCCTTGAGAGAAAGCTCCAGAGTAGGACATTCTTCCCATCTCATTGGTGGGTGAGCTGAGCCTCTGGGCTGCTGGTTGCTGTAGCCTGGATGATGGGAAAAGCATGAGACAAAACTGGAGCTGGGTAGGTGTTTGGAGCCACAGTGAAATCTGCTCAGGTTAATGTTCTGCCCCAGAGCTCAGCATGCTCTCCTCCTTACCTGGTAGGGAGGAAAGAGGAAGGATGGCTGTTGCTAAGGCTGGCACTAAAGCAGAAGCTTCACGTGACTCTGATTTCTATACATTATCACCTAATCTTTACTGTTCTGTGAAGTACATGCAACTATGAGACCCATTTAAGAGGAGGTAAGAAAAATCATTAAAATGTAATCTTCCAAGGTCACACAGCTAGAAAATGGGGGAGTAAAGGCTTGAGCCCTCTTTTCCAATCCATCTCTATGTACAATTGTGAAGTAAAGGTCTTCTAATGCAAGAAGCATCTTCCTTCTTAAAGATGTGTTCACTTATCTACAGACCTATTTATGTGTGTGTGCGCATGCACATATTTGTCTGTGTGAACGTATGTCATACAAACATGAGAGAGTGCACTCCTGTGGATGTGCTGGGGCAAAAAGAAAGCATCGCATGGCCTCTTCCACAGTTCTCCACTTGTTCCTGTGAAGCAGGGTCTTCTTTCTAATGCAGCCTTGTGTAACAAGCCCCAGCAATCATCCTGTTTCAACCTCTCTCAAAGTTTCAATTCCAAATATCTGTGGGGAATACCAGGCTTATTACCTGGGTATTGAGTTCACCTAGTCCTCATCATTTTGCATCAAATGCTCTCAGGCACCAAGCCATATCTCCATCACAACCATCTTACATATTATCTGTGCTGTCCTCAAATCCGTTCAGACCCATGGTCAGGGTTCTGCACTTTATTGGACCCACAGTGGCATCTTTGCATGGGAACTTAAAGCAAGTGATACCAAAGCAGAGAACAGTCCCTTGATCTGGTGTCCTTGGGCTCCCTCACCACTGGCCCTTGTTATTCAACTTAAAGTTGATTCTTGGCTTGGCTGACATTCTGGGTATTTTCAGTATTATTACTGGAGGATAGATTTTTTTTCAAGCAATGATTTCTGTTGAAAATAATTAGACACATTTCCTTTTGCATTAAAAGAAGGAAAACATCTTGTGTCACTTAAATTCAGCAATTTCATATGAACATCGGGGACTGACCCAGTGGGTGACTTCCAGAGGCCTCCTCTTATCTGACAGAGATGTTAAGTGCAGGGCTTACTCAGGCTGGGCACTGGTAGCATGAGCAGACAGGTCATTTTTAGCTGTGAGATTGTTCTGTGCATTGTAGACATGTGGCATCATCCTTGGCCTGTTTCCACCAAATGCCAGTTCTAGACATAGAGCTGGCCTTATTTTACATCTCATCACCAGATGCCAGGCACTTGAACTCAAGCTTACTACAAAGGAGTCTGGGAAATGTACACTGCCAGTCCTGGGCCCTCAAATGAAAACATCTAGAATTATTGCAGAAGATTCATAGCTCATAGCGAAGTAGAGATACAGCCCTTGCCTGTAGTGTTCCGTCTAAGAGCATAGCATTAGGAGTTAGGGAGACTTGAGTGGACCAAATGTCCAGAGAACCAGGCAATGGTATCACCTCATGCAGATGTCAAAACTGAAGTCATGTGAGAAATGAACAATGGTTGCAATTCCTATTCACTCTTTAATATCCTTTCTCCCTTCTTCTTGACCACAAAGCAGCCTGCAATTCCAAGATTCTCTTGCAATAAGAAAGGATTCGGCTGCCTGGAATCTTACAATGGCATATGAATGTATTTGATGAGTACCAAGCCCGAGTGATTCTTTGGCAGGCAGACCTCCATGATATTCCTCTGCCTGGATCTATTGCCGAGATCTCTGATGCTCCAGAGGAAGGGTAAGATAACCTAAAAAGTCATGCAACTTGTGCTTTGACATTGCTACAGCGAGCACGACCATGCCATGTCAACATTGGGGGCTTACCCTGCCTCTGCTGACTGTGACAGAGAAGCAGCTTTGATTGTGTGAAGCTATTGAAAACTGTAGAAGTGGATCTGTTTCAGCAGCTAACAAACCCTGACTGCTACCTGTGCATAACAATAGATTTACCCCTTGAAAAATGTCAATAGATGCTAGATAATACTATTGATAGGAATAATGGGTTTCTGAATTTGACAGACAGCTGGAGACTAGTGAGGGGAGGGAATAGGAGTTGAACGGATTGATGTACATCACAGTGTGTCTTTCACCAACTCAGGAAACTTGATGGATGGTTCAGCATTGACTTACGTCATACTTTCAAGAGCAATATTATAATCCCTATGGTGCATCTCAAAACTAGAAGCCCTGCCACCTCTGAGGGGATGGATTTGACTCATCTTAAGAAGAATCTGTAGTGTTCTTTTTAGGAGGACTCAGTAGTGAGATCCAAGTAAAAAACAATATGTAAGGGATCTGAGAGAACCCTGTAGGTCCTCAGGTTTACTCTTTACCAATGTGAGAAATTCATTTTTCTGAAGAGATGCGCTTGAATACTGTGTATTGAAGAAAGGTAAGGCTTCTCCTAAGAGTTCATAGGAGTAAAATGAAATCAGAGAGGGAGTTTCAGAGGAAAGGTCTATTAACCTTTTTTTTCTTTTCTGTTCTCTCTGCCATATTTTTTTTCTAATATTTAAGATACTTATAATATTGGGCTTTCAGAAGACCATAAATATGTTAAACATTTCTATTAGGTTTTTTTGCATATCAAATGTGTTGTTGAATAATAAACCTATAAAGATACCCATATCTTAATCTATGGGATGTGTGAATATGCTACCTTCCATGATGAAGGGGGCTTTGCAGAAATGATGCATTGTAGCTCTTTCCCCCATGCTTCCATGGTTACCGGCCATCACGGAGCAGAGGCTGCTGTGGTAGCTACAGAGTAGGTTGGTCCAGTAGTTTTAGCAGCAATAGATAAGCAAAACAATACAACAAACCTAGCTATGAGAGTGGTAATGAAGTTGTTAGCATTCCCTTGGAGAGAGACTGGGAAAGGATCACTAGATCACCAATGGGCCTCTAATCATTATGCCCTTCCGGTCCCTGACTGTGAATAGAGGTAGTAGAGAATATAAGAGGTGAAAAGTTGATTGAGGGTGAAACCATGGGGATGGGTGATAAAGCTTTTATGAATTATTACAAAAGTTGGGGTAGGACTTTCCAGTAAGGAGGCTGCTTTTAACTCCGAACGTCCCTATCAATAACAGTTCACCAATTTTACTGTAACTAACGTCAATAAAGGCATTGGTCTATCATGATGGACTTGGATGGAGTCATTTGTTCTAGTTAGGTTTCTGTTGCTAAAATAAAACTAGCCAAAAGCAACTTGGGGAAAAGGATTTTTTACTCACTGGTTACAGTCTTTCATGAAGGGAAGCCAAGGAAAGAGCTAGAAGCAGAAGCCAATGGAGTAATGCTGCTTACTGACTTGCGCTCTCTGGCTTCTTCAGCTACTTTTCTTGTATAGTCTAGATGCACCTGCCTAGAGATGGCACCACCCATAGTGGGCACGGCCTTCCTACATCAATTAGTAGTTATGAATATGCTTCATGGTCACAACCACAGGCTACTCTGATGTTAGCAATTCTTCAGCTGACGTTCCCTCTTCCCACATGACCCTAGGTTTGTGTCAGACTGGCATCTGAAGCTAACTATGACTTATTTATTTTGTCTGTTGGTACCCTGTCTGAAGAGTATAGAATTTTTGTCACATCTTCACGAAAAATTAGCATATAAAGGTTTGCCTAAGTTAAAAATCTGAGAAGACTATCCTGCACTAAATATATTTCATGCAACCAAACACAAATGCTCTAAGAGGAAGGCAAGAGGACTAGGACTTGATGTGCTAAAAATTCTAAAGGTTGGGCCATGCAGAAGCTATCATCTGAGAGATGCAGTGATACCCAGAAGCTTTAATGTGAATGGGAGCAGTTTCTTACTTCAGAAGCCTCAGAAGGAACCAGCCCTGCCAGTACCTTGGTTTTAGGCCAGTGTGGTTTGCCTTGGTTTCTAACTTGCAGGATGATGCAATCATTGTTTAAAAAAAGAAAGAGAAAGAAAGAAAGAAAGAAAGAAAGAAAGAAAGAAACAAACAAACAAACAAAGAAAAGAAAGAATGAAAAGCAACAGCAGTCTATCCATAAAGAAGCAGACACAATTCCCTCAGTGAGACTCATTAGAATATGAGGCCTCAAGGCCATGTTTGAGCCTTGGAGTGGGAGCAAGAATGTTAGACAGAAACAACACAGAATATGGAGATCTAAACATGAAAGAGAAGTTTGCCTTCAGAGCTACAGAAGAGCTTTATTAAGAGTAAAAGTGACACACACACACATACACACACACACACAAGAGAGAGAGACAGAGAGAGAGAGAGAGAGAGGAGAGAGAGAGAGAGAGAGAGAGAGAGAGAGAGAGAGAGAGAGAGAGCCCTTATGAGAGGAATGGTCAGGGGAGGAAGAGACTAGAGGAGCCTCTTCAGAAAGCATCCTTTATCTCTGGGCCAAATTCTCCAGCAGTATCTCTGAGGAATCTTGGACCAAGCTTGAGAACAAATGAAATGTCTGAATTTTTTTAAATAATGTTTTAAAAGGTTCAGCACAGCATACATGACAAGGAACTTGGAGCAGCCAGCTACCATAAACTGGGAGCTGTCAAGTCACAACACAGACTGACTCTTAACTCTGAGTCAGAGAGAGCTTCAGAATGGTATGGCCTAATTCAAGATATAGAATCCAGTCTAAAGGTAGAGGCCTATGTTCTCACAGTCATAAGCTTGCTATGAACTAAATAAGCTGGTTAGGGTAGGGGTTACTGCATAGGTCAGGATTTCAAGTTGTGATAGAACATTTAGCACAAACCAGCTCTGGGAAAAAGATGTAATGGTTCCAGACATGTCCACGGTGAGGAACTCAGCAATGTTATGAAACCTTGAAACTAGATCACCTGGTGGTAAAGCTGATTTCTTCTAGAGTTTAGACATCAATTATAAGACGCTTTCTGATTGGTTGGAGTGTGTTTTATGAGTATTCATGAACCTATCATTGAGGTAAAAGAAATCAAGAGGAGAGACTGCTATATACCGGGGTATACAGCAGTACTTGGACTCAGGCTTGTTTTTCAAGATAATTGGGGGAAAAATGAAGAAAAATGTGGGACAGACCGACTCTGATACAACCATCAGAGTCAGAGAGAGGCTTGCAAATGGAGTACAATTAAAATCTGCAGAGACGGTGGTGGGGGCTCGGATACTGGATCTCAGTCTGTAGTGTAGTGAGGCTGGCCTCACTGTGTAGTGTGGGCTGGCCTCCCACTCCCCACCTCCTGCCTCAACTTGCTGAGAGCTATGATTACGGGAGTAACCCATTATGTCGCTGGCTAAAGCAGCTTATCATGATCGACCCATCTCTTTGCTTTCTCTCAGCTCTACAACTTAAAGAAAAAAGCCACTAGTAGTAAGGGCTGAGCTATCTTACTGCCCCTTTATTTTATCTGTAGAGTACACTGGAGCTGTCCTCAGGTACACCAGAAAGGGTATCAGATCCCATTCCAGATGGTTGTGAGTCACCATGTAGTTGCTGGGCATTGAACCCTGTATCTCAGGGAGAGCAGTCCGTGTTCTTAACCACTGAGCCATCTCTCCAGCCTTCTTACCCTCCTCCCATTTTTACTACACATTCTACAGTATTTAGGAGTGAGAATCCCTAAGACTCAATTGCCCGGCACAGCTCGTAGGATATTGTAGGCAAAGACGAACTTGAATGGATGTAATTAATCATTATAACTGATTAATTTCTCACAGAGAATATCTGATTTTATTAAAGGAGCTGAGCTTCTGAGTTCAGGCACAATTTCATGCCTAGAATAAGCTTGCTGCCTCTCCTGCCCTGGCCCTGGTCTTTTCTGCACATTAATATAGCTTATTGGGTTCCTGTGGTGTTGGCCACGAGAGTTATTGAGTGAGTTTTCTTCCACTGTGGTGTTGAAATAGGATAATACCAAGTGAGAACCTGCTGGTTTTCTAAAAATGACTCAAAGAGTGTGTGTCTGACTGCATTAATCTCTCCTAATTTGTGCCAGCCTGCTACATTTAGATGGGAGCCTTTCTCTTTGCGCTTTACACACTTCTGATCAAGATCTCCTACCCCCACCGAGTGTGTGTGTGTGTGTGCTTGTGCGCATGGTGTGCACACACATGTGCTTGTGCGCATGTTTGTGTTCCAGCTGCTGTGGTGATGCTACACTCCTTGTTCAGGGTTCTAGAGAGTAGTGCAAGTAGGATTGTGGAGAAGATACTGCTAGGCAGTATGGGACTTCCCAAGAAACCAGTTCCAGGTTTTCCTGGGACAGGCTAGGGGGAAGATGTCTGTGTCTCTTAGTATCCCAGGTCCATGTTGTCCACATCTGGGTCACTATACTGGGATGTAAGAAGAGCTGTTTGGTGCTAGGAAGTGAAACCTGATAAGGGGTAAGAAAGGTTCTGGGGTCCATTCCTGACAAAGGAGTGCCTGCTTCTTCTCACCAACTCAGAGAGCTCCACTTTCCTTGTCTGTGTCAGGGATCTCATTGTGGATGACGCACACAGCATTTAGTAAGGTTGGTCACAGACCGGCTCCGTGAGGAACCCTCATTCCCTTCTCTTATGGACACTTATTCTGTGCTTGTCACACAGTAAGCCTGCTGCCCAACACAGAAGTTCCACTAGGAGCACATGCTAAGTCCCATGTGTCACAGGCTGGGGTTTCAAGTGGTCGTCTGTGGGAACACGCAACCATTGTGGTTTTTTGTGGAGTAATAGGCTTTTATGGGTTTGTGCCTGCATCTTGTTCTCAAGAACTGATTTGTAGACTAAAAGGATGCCTTTGGCAGGAGACACTTGCGGGTCCTGTTTAGTGCTTCAGAACAGCACCATCAGGGTGAAGGGCCTCGGTCTCTTGGCTTTCCCTACCCCTGCGGACATGTAAGGGCACACTTGTCGTGCTTGCAAGTTCAAAAGTCCATACTTGGCTCTGTGTCTTTTAAGTTCCTAGAGTGTTGCAGATATTGTCTTTGTTTTTTAAACTTACTTTCTCTCTTTCTTGGAAATGTATTTCTGTTATGACTATTCCTTCATTTAATAACAAGACAAACAAAGGGCAGGAGTCAGGGAGGCTTCAGGTATTGCAGATACCAGGACAAAAAAAAAATCAAGAATTTCCCATCTACTGCTTCATCTCTGTCTCTCATACACACGTTCATATGTACTATCACACGTATGTGCACATGTGGTTTTCTACCACATGCATGCTTACATATACATGTATGCACACACACATGCTCTTCCAGCACATATGTTTGCACACATAGGTATGTATGCACATGCACACACTCTCATTACGTATATGCTCATACACATGTACATACATGTGCACATGCATCCTCTAATATTACACACATATTTGAATGCACACACATGCATGCACACCAAGGGACATTCTTCCTTCACTCCATTTGCTTTCTAGTCCTCTTTCTCTTTCACCTGCCGGAGGACCTAGTCACATATCGGACACAGTACCTGCTATCTGAAAATGAGAATGTGGAGAAGTCTGGCCATGGTCTCCAGTGCGAAACCTTGAAGGGGGCTATTGTCATGCTGAGTCTGTACCCTGTACCAGGACATCCTATAACAAGAATGGGACATGCTGAGCTGACATACTGCCCAGAGCTGTGGCCCTGAAACATGCTATCTTACCTAAAAGGAAATACACTCTGGATGTTAGGAACACCCCACGAGCTCTGTGTTCCCCAGAGCTCTGAAATCATCAGAAGTATTCACTCAGTGCCTGCTGGGTAAGAGAAAAGGTCAATAGCCCCAAGAAGTAGAGGTATTTTTAAGTAAAAAGCAGGTTTCTTCCATTCAATTATTCTTAGGACATAATAGGTGTTCAGTTAAAGTTTGCATGAGAAGGGATGGTCTGGTGAACTTGATGTTATATGAAGTATTATGTCATGGTATTATTATATATTATTATATTACATATAACATTATTATGTAAAATATTGTTTTTAAAGAAAATCTCTGATTTCAAGGTCTTGAAAATGTTCATATTTTAGAAAATTTAAAGTGAAGGTTAGAATATTTCTACCCATGATCCTTTGTGCCCCTCACTGCTGGAAGTGCATTCTGTCTCTCGTTAGCCTCCTGGATCTGTGATTCTTGCTTCTTGTCCAGCCCTTACTTTATCACTCCCTTTAATGAGGTTCCACACAGAGATGCAAGGCTACACACACACGTCCCTAATTGCAGCCCAGGAAACTACAGGGTCATTTTATAGACTGATATGACACACATGGAAGGAAGGCCTAATGGTGGCCGAAGAGTGACCCTAGGTTGGAGCATCAGAACAGAGAATCTGTGGATCCTGTCCTCTCTCTCTCTGTCGCATCCAATGTAACTTCTTCCAGTCTCCATCAGAGCGGCTGTCTTCTTAGGAAGGATGGAGCGGACAGTCACACGTGAGTGTCCAGGCAGATGTCCTCTGCCTACTGCACAGGAGCACTCTGTCCACCCTTGTGATCCTCATAACAGGCATTGCGTGTCTGGGGTTCCTCATAGATCAGGCATTGCCTCAGGCCCTTTGTCATCAAGAACTCATGTGACTTTCAGGTCAGTCACTTCTACACTAGTGCACCTACGGTAGAGTTGAACAAGCTGAAGTTCGGGAAAATCTAGAGTTAAATAGTTCCCTAATGTTATGCTGTCCCTACAGGTGAGACCTAGATTTGAGTGAAGGCAGTTTGTGCTTATATGTCAGGGCCCCTTCTCTCATCCCAGTCCCAAACCAAGTCTATCTACCCAATTTGCTTGTGAATTCCTGACACTTTGTTTACCTGGCACCAGACTCTGGGTAAAGGGCTAGGAAGTGGAGGGGAACACCTTAAGGTCCCAACTTGATTTGCAACAGAAGTCAAGGTTAAGAATGGAAAGTGGCAAGTCTTGACTTCAGGATCCCCAATTCTTTGGTCTTTCTCAATGCTTTGTCCATGGGCAGCTGAAGGTGCATTTAAGTGGCAAACTATAAAACGTCTAGTTTTTTATTTTAGTAATGTGTGAATCCCTATAAGAAATAATTTGAGTTTTTTTTTTTTATTTTAGAAATCACTTTTAAAATTATTATTTTACGTTTATGGGCATTTTGTCTGCATCCTTGTTTGTGTAACACTTGCATGCAGTGCCAAAACAAGCCAGAAGAGGGCATCAGACCTCTGGAACTGGAATTACAGATGGTGAAGCAGAACGTGGGTGCTAGGAATTGAACGTGGGTACTTTGTTAGAGCACCCAGTGCTCTTAAACTTGAGGCTTCTCTTCAGCTTCAAGAGTATTTTAATTATAGCACAGATAAAAAAACCATGTTTATCACAGTTCTTCAATACAGGGCAGTGCTGTGTCAAGTAAATCAACTTAATTCTCTTTAGTATACAGAAAACTAGTGTCCAAAATGAAGGCCATCTGTGCAGGTACACACACACCACATCCAGAACTGATCTTAGACTGCTTGGTCTCTTTCCAGAACTTTCCTTAGCCATCTCAGTTAAAGTTGAATACGTTAAATCTGCTCAAGAATGTAAACCCAGCGCCTTCTGATCTCTGGAAATGCATTTTGGAGACCGGTATCTCCTTCTCTTTGAGTATGTGTCTGTTTCCTGTTGGTTGCTAGTGAGAAAAAAGCTGAGCCTACAGCTTGTTTTCTGAGCTTTTGCAGCAGCAAAGCAAGGGGAGCCAGGTTCTGGAAGCCTCTTGGAGTTTCTCTCTGATGAGCAGGAACTTATGGTGGTAGCCAGAACCATCACCTTGTCCCAGAGCACTGACTGCTATGGACATGTCCCAACAGTTTCTGTTGGCATGTGGCATAGTTGAGTAGATTGACTCCTCCCCTCTGCCTGTCTGCATTGGCATTTACCAAGCAGAGTTCTGCATAGAATTCTCTTTAATTTTAAAAAGGAAGGTTCACAGCAATGATGGGACGCTGTTTTAATGGTAGGAAGGAAAACAGACCTTGCAAAGCTGACTTTACCTTAGATCCGTGATGAGATTAGGGATGGAGAAACTCACCTTTGTGAATGGGTATTACTTACTTTTCTCTTTCTCTGTTACAACACCATGATTAAAAGCAACTTAAGGAAGACAGAGCTTGTTTTGGCTTGTGCTCCCAAAGGAATTAAAAAAAAAAAATCCATCATGGCAGGTCGGTAGGCCGGTGTCCCAAAGCTGGAAGGGAAGAGGTCATATGCTCAACAGCAAGCACCAAGCAGAGAGAACAAACTGGGAGTGGCACTAGATTTTAACCTCAAGGTCTTCCCACACTGATGTCCTTCCTCCAGTAAGGCTGCACCACCTAAACTTCCCCTAAACAGTGCCACTGACTAGGGCCCAAATGCTCAAATGTGCAAGACTATTGGGAACATCCTTATTCGAACACACACAGAACCTGTTTCCTCAGTATCAACACTGTGGTCTTTTAGTGTAATAATCAATGAAGCAGAACATAGGATAGAACCAGCACCATTCTTGATATGGAGCAGATTCTGGGTAATGGGAAACTTCTAATTACTATGGCTATCTTCACGCTATTCCTTTTGAGATTGCTTTTGTTTCATAGGGAGTAAAACCAGAGGCTGAATACCTGCTGTAGTTAAGGTATGGCCCTCAGATCCATATGTGAAGGCTTGATCCCTGAGCTGGTCTTGGAAGATGGGACCCAATGGGAGATGATGGGGCTATAAACTAAAAGTCCCCATGAAAGATCAATGACCTTGTTTTAAGAATGAGTTAATTACCTGGAGAATAGACTGTCAGGAAGGTGAATACCCCTCATTGTCTCCCTTGGTGTATGCTGTTCATTCTTTTGCTTTTCCACCATAAATGAACAAGCAAGATGCTGCTGCTGCCCTGCCTTGGCCTTTCCGGCCTCCAGAACAGACAGAAGAAATGCCCATTCTGTAAAACTGTGTCAGCCAGTGGTATTAGTTAAAACATCATAGCACAGACCAGTACAATACCAAATTGGGAACCCCAGGAGTATTTGGTATGGCAGTGGCAAAGGTGGAGTTCAGTTACAGACTGGATAAGTGGTGCCACCTCTTTGTAAGTCCAAGGCTAATTAAGGACCATTGTCATTAGGCAACTTGCACGCAGCCACCAGATTCAGAAGTCTACCTCTGTCAGAAAGACACAAAGTCTTTAGGCAGCCAGAGGAAACCAGGGAAGAATCCCAGTGTGCATAAGCAACAGCGCCTGGGGCACAGGCATTAACATGGGACAAGAAACAGTTTCCATGGTGGCTTCTAGGACAGACTTCTTCCCGTTGCCTTTGTTCTGGGGAAGAGAAAATAAATTTTCTTCTCTTTGTTGATACAGAGGATTATTCAAAATGGCCTATTTTTCCTTTAGATGACTTCTTGTGGAGACAGTACCCTAAGCCTGCTGGGTAGAATGCTCTAATGGTAATAAATGATCTGAAGTGACATCTGTCCCGCCCCTCTCACTCTGCCTTCCTGTCCATCAACACCAACACTCCATTCTGGCCCAATTAGAATCATAAAATGACTCAGGCTCAGAAAATGTGTTTTGAACTTGAAGTTGCCTCTTCATATTTTTAAATCATTGCATTTGAGTCTAATTCAATATGATTCTGTATTTCCTTCCCATTTAATCTGTGTGCAGCTTTGCCCTACTTGTTGCTAGGACAACCAGCGTTAGATCTGGCGTTCACTTGTTGTCCAGGAGGAGGCTGTTAATTAACTCCCTGAAATTGCAGGCCAGGTAATCAATACCAAATGTATGGACTTGGCTGGAATGTTTTAATTAAATTTACAGTAATTTTATTTGCAGCTTCTTTTGCAATCTGCATGGCTGCAATTGATTTCTATTTCAGACACAATGGCCTATTCGCCAGACAGGTCATCCCTTCCCTTTAATGCCTTTCCCCGTCAGCTGAGCCAGTGTGAGATGAGGAGTCACAAGGCAAATTGTTAGTTGAAGCGATAATACAGAAATGAAACAAGCCTTAAAATATCAGGAGGGCTGTCTACTGCCAGCGGAGATGGGTTTTATGGGAAACGAAGCCAGAAAGTGGGGATCAGAAAGGAATCATGGAAAATAACCCAAGACAGGCAGAAAACAGCAAAACCCAAACCATGCTGCAACCTTCCAAGGCTGCTCAAAATCAGAGGGAAACAACCTGCCCTCCACCACTACAGTATTCTTAGCACATCTCGTCTTTCTAGAACTGAGCTGTGCACCTCTTAGGAGAAACACACCCCCTACCCCCGCTCCTTAGATAACTAAAACCAGGCTTCCCTGGCAGCCAGGCCAAGTCAAGTGTACTGCCTTCGCCCAGTACCTCTAGGTGGTGGATCATCCCCACCTCACAGATCATGGATTATGGATTATGGATTTTTATCATGGGTTAGATACAATCACACAGAGGATGGGCCCAGAGCATGCGCTCTGGAGTCAGTCAGGCCTCTGAGTCCTATTTCTCATTCCACTTGCTATTTGAATAGCTTTAGGCCAAGAATAGAATCCTCAGGGCCTCAGACTTCTCCTCTGTCAAATGGGCACATTGCCACCTGTCTCACATTATGTGGAAGGATGACCATAAAGCACCAGGCCACTGAGCCTGGTTCATGCACTCCTGGGTTCTTCTCTCGTGTGAGGCCCCACCACACAGTAGGGTCAATACCTCAGCCCTGAGCAGACGTGCTCCTCCAGCCAAGCAGCTTCCCTGGGGTGAAATGAACAAACTTGTACCAATTACTCAGGGTGATTGGAATTTATTGTAAAGATATTTGAGACCCCAGGTAGAATAAGAATCAGTGCCAACAGCCACATTAACACTCCAGATTTAGTGTTTTTTTTTTTTTTTCCTATTAGAACGGCCTTGAGAAGCTTCAGCTCAAAATCTTTCCTTTCTTAAAGCATAGAAGCCCAAGCTGAAGACTGCTACTTTCTCATTTGTCACCTTCTCCAATGAGGAGTCTCATGAATGACCCCTGTCCCTTCAGGAATGGGCAGCTTCTATAAGACAAACTCTCCTCTAACCATGCATGAATCAGGTGTCATACATACCTCCATTCATAGAAGGCCATGCTAAGTCCTTTATAGCAGGAGCAGAGGCTAGCTATGATAGCTCTGCCTAAGAAAACAGGCAGACACTTAGCTAAAATAAGAAAGAAAGGGAATAGGCTTGGTAGGTGCCCTGCTACAATAGTGCCACCAAAACTTACGTCTTTCTCTCTCTCCCTCTCCCTAACCCTCTCCTCTCTCTCTCTGTCCTTCTTTTTATTCTTCTTCAACAAACACTGTATTTTAGACATGCAAACTTGTATTTGGTGACACAATATTTTATTTGTTTTTAAGACTTGCTAGGGACCCATTAGACATCACTGAGCGAGGCAGAAAGAACGTGTTGGGACAGGCTAACACGCTCCCATATGATTCCTTCAGGTGGTGGAAAGCAGCCAAACTGTGACTCTTCTGGAGTGCATGCATTTCAAGAGTCCTTTTCTAAGTCCAGTGATCTGTTTAACTGAAGGCGATTTTGGCCGTGAGAGCCTGGAATGGCCACCAGGGAGCGAGTGAGATTTGTATTATGGGTAACGCCTGCTTGAAAATTCTTTCTCTCTGCCCACATGTTATGTTTCAAATAAATAGAAATGTACTGAGACTGCATTAATTCCCCTTCAAAGGCAATAGAAGAATAGTTTATTGGAAGCACTTCAACTAACAGACAAAAAGAAAATGTGTTCTGTGATGAAAATATAGTTGCTATGGTGGAATTTGAACATCCTTCCCTCGACAATAAATCAATCTCTTTCTTGGTGCTTAAGATGATCCATTTTTGGGAGACAACATATTTATGGACATTTAAGGTTATTTGAATGCAGTTAAGAATTAGGGATGGGTGACATGTGACATCACACTCTTCTCAGCAGGTTTTGTCCTATAAATCTTTCTCTCTTTTTTTTTTACACTTTTTTTTTTTTTGCTTTTTCTTTACACTTTTTCACGGTGACTCTTCTCAGAAAGAGAGAGGTCTATGAAGGATCAGCTACGATTAAACAATGTGAGCTTAGCTGGCCAATCTTCTTTGTTGAGATGAAAGACCCTGAGAAGTGTCTCTCACCCCCCTTGAACAAAGCCATGGTACTCTGCCTTCTAGAGACACACCCATGGATGAGGTCCTGTACCATAACCCTCATTCTGCCCACTTACAGAGGTAGGCTGAGGGCCTTGGGATATCTCTCACCTTCCAAGGGCTATAGTTGGCTTTGAAGGGACACTAACACATTCAAAGCAAAACAGATTTGAGAAATGTGGCTTTTTGGTCCTGTGTCTCAACAGATTCATTTTTCATGCACATAGAGTATTTCATGGAATAATGATATAGTTTACCTTTTTCTTCTCTAGCTTTTCCCCCTTTCCCAAAGACTGCAGTGTAGAAGATCGGTCAAACTCCAAGCCAGAACTCTGTCCTTAAGACTCAGCAGAGGTTCACAGTAGCCATATTCTGTGATCCTTTAGGGAGAGTGTGGTATAGATTTCTGTTCATTTCATGTTTAAAGTAGTGCAGAATTGGCATGGGGTGACAACTCATGTGGTAAGCACGCGTGCTGTGCACAGTGTGCTGGAGACCCTATTCTAAGTCCTTTGGTATACAACTCTCAATACAGCTTTCTGAGACTAGTAGTACTCCATTTTTTTTTTTTTTAAATAAGAAGAAACCAAAGCGAAGTAAATTAAAAACAAACAAAAGAACTTGTTCCAAATCACATGGTGGTTAAGAGCCATGTGCAGTATGGCTTCAGTCTATAGGCTTAGTTTATGTCCATTATTCTTCCCTCAGTCTTGAAAATATTCAGCACAAGCTATGCTCCAGCAGGCCAAGGTGGGTCTCTGGGACTGTCTCTCTAAGTGTTCAAGTGACAGTGCTGATCCAGTAATCAGCCTTGTAGCTGCAAGGAGGTAACACATCTTGTAGCCAGAGGAGTTGACTTTATTTGAGTTCTTAAGTTACAGCCCCCTTGACATATGCTGTGGTTTCTGTCATTTGAGAGGAGTTATGGTTATGAGAAAGGCTTTATTGATTTATGGAGTAAAATAACTCCCTATACTGGTCATTCCTGGGAGGCACTGAAGCTGAGTGGTTCAGTGTGAGCTCTGGAGACAACTGACCCAGTTATATTGTAGCTCTGACTTTGATAAGCTTTGTGACTTTGCACAAAAATATGGCCTTGATGGTCTATATAATGGTACCATACCTCACAGGACTATTGTGAATCCTTAATATAGATCCAGGTTCCAAAGCAGTAAGATCAGAACAAAGCTTGGCACTTGGTAAGGCTTATATGTGTCATAGCAGAGCAACTTCAGCTGAATTCATTTTGACAGCAGTTTTGTCTAGTTCTACAGTCTTAGGCATCAGTTGAACAGGGAGCGATTCACAAAACAACTCCAAAATAGTAGTTAGAGCTTACATCTACCATCTTTTCAAACTCTAGAATCCCTGGTATATGTATGTTTGTGCATGCATACACACATTGATTGACACACACCGATGCATCCCAATGTGAATAATATCACTTTGTATAAAATAAATTAGGTAGGCATTCAGAATGTAGAGTAGGGCTCATTCCTGTCCTGACTGACCCTCCACCCCCACTCTGGAAAGTGTAATGCAAATTGTTGTGCTCTCATATTAAGCATGAATGTGTAGATCCTCAATTTCAGGGTAATGAAAAAAGTTAGATTTGTTGTTGTTCTGTTTTCTTTCTATTTTATAAGAAAACAGACACTAGGTGTTCCAAACATACAGAACTACATTAAGAATATCACAAATACCCAGGTATTAGAGCTTACCTCCTAGCTTCAGAAGTATAACATAATAAAATACTCAACGTCTCATTTCATGCCCTACCCAGTCGTATTCTCTACTTTTTCAGAGGCAACTGCTATTCAATGTAATATCTATATTTTTAATATTTTTATCCATAGGCCTGTATATGACAAGGTGACATTTTACATAGTTAATATTTGTATACCATGTGTCCTTGAGCAATTTGCTTTTCTCTACATTGTAGCTGTGAAACACATCCATGTGCCTTCCTGTAGCTCTAAAGTTGACTTCTATCACTAACAAGTGTTCTAACCCAATTTATTTCTAGCTCTCATGTTGACAAATTCTTAATTCCTTTGGAGTAGAGAATAGCTGTCTCCTCACGTGTTCCTCCCCTACTTCCCAATACAGCAGAAATTCAGACCTTGGAGTTTCCAGGCTTAGTTCTAGACTTCAAAGATACTTTGTCTTCTGGCCCAAGTAGATGTAAAACAACCGTTCTCTGTAGTTTTAGATGCTTGTTTCTTAGATTCTCTTTCCTTTTGACTCTACATTTGAAAATAGTGCCTAAACATTCAATACACATTTGTTTTTGTACCAGGTTGTGGAAGCTTTCTCATACCTCCAACAAACAGCTCTTCTGTTAATGAATAGATGAGGAAGAATACTCAGGATGTGTTGTGGGGAAAAGGCATTGGATTGGAATTGGATCTCATCAATATCTTCAAATAATAACTGCCATGCTGATAGAGACAGTTAAACCAACATGGATGACTAAATGGTATAATTCATTAATACTGTTCTGCCCACCCCCATTTATAGCCATGTCTCTCCTTTAGGGATCTTGTTAACATAAGATTGAAACCTAGGTGGAGGAGAACGCTGAGACTCAGCATCTCTAAAATCTCTGAGGGATGCAACTGCTGGTCCTCGCAGACTCTGAGCCAATGATGCATAGATATAGTTCACATTTGAGTTTCAGTTTTTGCCTTCACAGTTTCACTTTGGCTGAGACTGAACACTTACCTTCTTTGTGAGTGGTTATGTTGATTACAGCTACCTGAGACAAAAAAATCATCCATCCTCCATCATCCACCCAATCACAATAAAAGTGTCTAGGGCTGGATCTGTACCTTAGATTTTCATGGAGTCTAGGTATTTGGATATCAATCAAGACTTTAAGAAACCTCATCTCAGGGCAGGTGTTCTCAAACTTGAGCACACATTAAGCTTCCCTGGAAGTGTTGTTGAAATGTAAGCTGGCCAGGGACCAGCCAAATGACTAGGTAGGTCTGGAGTGGACAAACAATCTATTTCTAACAAGTTTCCAGGTGATGGATGTTTAAGGCTGCTAGCCTTGGAACTCCTCTTTGAGAACCATTACTAATGACTGGGGTTCTCATCAGTAAAAGGGATACAAGTATTACCCAGTTTTCATAGCCATTGGTAGGTTAAATGAGAAATGTCCTTTGTAAGCTCTGGTGTTTGAAGATTTGGTCCCCATTTGGTGGTACTATTTGGGAACCTTTATGAGGTAATGCTTTCCTGGAGGAAGAATGTCACAGGGGCAGTTGTTTATTTTATAGGCCCTACTTCCTGCTGACTCCCTGCTTGGTTCTTGTGGTTGAGGATATGAGCTCTTAACTTTCTGTTTCTGTCACCACAACTGTCAGTTATTGAAATGCTTCTGTATCATGTTGGACCCTTATCCTCTGGAACCACAAGCCAAGATCAACTTCTTTCTCAAGTTGTCTTGGTCATGGTGTTTTGTCACAATTACAAAACTGCATTTAATAATGGCCTAGTGGGTGACCCACAGACGAAAGCTGTTCCATTTGTACATAGTAGACAATCAAGAAATGACTTCTTTGGTGATTAATGTTTGTGTTGTATCTATTATGTTTAAGGGGGTTGTTTAATAAACCTTTAGTTGACTAATTTGTGATATTCGACACATGGTCTGGTTTCATGATGTTCTCATATCAGTGACCTCACATCTACCTGCTCATATGTAGTAAAGACATCATGGCTCTATTATTATTATTATTATTATTATTATTTATTATTAATTATTTTATTATTTCCAACAGACCACATCTGCCTTGAAATAGAAACAGATTCTTGAGAGACTTAAGATTAGTAAGACTGGATAGTCTCCAAAAGGAAGGTAAAAGGGAAAGGGAAGGGATTGGTGTACCCCTTCTGAGTCTTGAAGCTCTGTCAAGACCACACCGCCTCACTGCATCTCTGGCATGTACAAAGTCCATTGTGCTTTCTCTTCCTTTGAATGCTGTGTTTCATAGAGCTCCTCCCTTGAAAGAAGCGGTCCCAGGTGGTAGTCTCAGGCCCAAAGGCTGCTTGCTGCTTCAGCGTCCTCTTTGTTAACCTGAGGAGGCTGCCTTCTGGCTTTTGCAAAGAAGCACGTCATTCTCCCTAAATTCTCTGTGTCAGAAATGACTGCTTGCTGGGCTCTGCAGCTTCCGGGGTGAACTGCAGCTATTGATCTTGCTACCAGCATCGTGAGTAATGCCGACAAGACAGTTTCTGGTGCCTTCTCTGACAACTGGCCACATTTGGACTCACGCTGGATGAGGACTGCATTGTAAACATGCCCAGCTTGTGCTGACAACATGGAAAGCACTTGAGGATAAACATTTGTGCCGGCTAAAAATATCTCTAAGATTGGGAGTGTTTCATCAAAAGACTTATCTGTGCATTTCTGAGGGTGTTTTCAAAGTCTTCTGTAGCCCCAGAGCAACGGTTCTGGCTGATTCATTTGTCAATATCTGCTGCATTCCTTATCTTAAGCTTCAAAGAGCAAAACTGAAACAAAGTGGTTAATTCTTATTAAAAATGGACAGATGTCCTTTCTGGGATGTAGAAAGACTTAACTGAAGGGTGATTGCTATAGGTAAGTATTTGGGAATGAGATCTGACTATATTACCTCTTAATGTTTTGGGACTGAGGAGCAGAATCTGTTGCCTAAGAAAAGATGGTGATTCTCCCTTAGCAATTGATGGGTTAATTAACTTTGTCACTAGTTCTGGGGAAAATGGAGCAAAGCAGAGATAGATTTAGAGCCAAGGCTGATTGCTGCTGTTTTGCGAAACAGTCTGAAATAACTGTCTCCTGGTCAATAACTCTGGCATGGGCAATGTTCCCTTTCTAGAGTTGAGTTTACACATCTGGTCCCAGGAAAAGCTATGTGTTTATTAAGACCCATGGTTACTGGATATTAAATTCTCCTCTAATCTGGAATAGAACCTAAAAGAGGATGGGAAAGAATCCATTAAGGAGAAATAAATGCTGCATGCCCATTGGAAAGCCCTGTAGTGATGGTAAGCTAAGCTTGTGAGCACATTTTATAAATGGTCTTGGAGTGCAAAGGCAGAGTGCTAAGGATAGCATGCATCCATGTTAGTTTTTTAATATGATCTTGTCCATTGATAGCAAGAAGAAAAAGAACCACTACAATAGTAATCCGAATTCTTGGGAATTGCATACCTTCTGTGTGCAAAGCACTTCACACAGGAGATCACTGCTCTTCTGGTGACTCACAAAGGGAGGGCTGATCAATGCATCTCATTTGTAGAGGCCCAGAAAGAAGAAATGTTATCCAAGATTGAATATTTGTTAAGTAAGTAAGCTGGGCTGGGAATTTAATCAAGATCACGTAGCTCCTACCCTAACTCCCACTGAGGAGGCAAAAGGGGCCAAGGGAATGTGGATCACAGGAGCGTGAGAAAGGTGTGAGGTGACATGCAGTTCTAACAGGAACTGTGGGGGTAAGTCTGAGTTTCAAAATTACAGGAGCACTGGAATCACTTATACTCATTGAAAGTTGTATTATCTATTATCTATCAATCTATCTATCATCTATTTTCTATGTATCTACTAACATCTGTCTACTATCTACTATTGTCAACATACTATCTATACTATTGTCTACCATCTATCTATCTATCTATCTATCTATCTATCTATCTATCTATCTATCTATCTATCTATCTATCTGCTATTGGTTATTTACTATCTATCTACTATCGGCTATCTATGCATTATCTTCTATCTATATATCTATCTATCTATCTATCTATCTAATCTATCATCTATCATCTATCTATCATCAGCTGTGCACAAATCTAGTTGTTATCTATATTTTCTACATAAATACAGAAGTAAAAGTTCTTTATCCATTAGCAAAAACCACCAGATCAAATTGAAACCTACTGGTTCATTCACTTTTCTTTCCTTTTGGGGGGTAAATTTTATAAATTTTTATATACATAGTACAGTTTTCTTCTTTTATTAGGTTTGCCACTTACATAATGCATTCATAAAAACACATAGAAGTTTTAGTCCTTGTGACAGTAAGTGGGACTATAAGAGTAGATTAATATGCAATGTGTTATTTTAAAAAGAGTCCATCCTTAAATTCTGAGTATACTGCACTATGATTAAATGTATTAATCATTGTTTTAAAAATAAGATGACCAACTCACTTGGTTAACATTTCATTGAATTTTTATTTAGTGCTGGTCAACCAGGCATTGTTGTACATGTCTATGATCTCAAGACTGAAGCAATAGAATTTTGTGAGTTCAGAATAGGTCAGTGCTTTACTTCTGTTAAAGGATTGCTTGCTTTTGCATTCTGACTTCTGACTGTCAAGTGCATCTAGGGAGCTCCCGTTCTCAAATGATGTGCTATGTCCTGTTACATTGTTTTATTACAAAACAAGGATAAGGTGAATTTATTTTAAAACATCATCCATCTAAAAAAAATCTTGGGAAGTTTTTGTAGAAGTAAAAAATATCTTTTGAAATAGATTCAGAAACTTTTCCCCTGTGCCCATGTGTTCAAGGCTCTTCCTTAATTT
This sequence comes from Mastomys natalensis, assembly GCA_021653895.1. NCBI lineage: Eukaryota > Metazoa > Chordata > Mammalia > Rodentia > Muridae > Mastomys > Mastomys natalensis. Next base: position 418,023 of record JAJTUV010000838.1, on the reverse strand, counting down.
TTCTTCTATTAGTTTCAGTGTGTCTGGTTTTATATGGAGGTCCTTGATCCACTTGGACTTGAGTTTTGTACAAGGAGATAAGAATGGATTAATTTGCATTTTCCTACATGCTGACCTCCAGTTCAACTAGCACAACCTGTTGAAAATGCTATCTTTTTTTCCCACTAAATGGTTTGAGCTCCTTTGTCAAAGATCAAGTGACTATAGGTATGTGGGTTCATTTCTGGGACTTCAATTCTATTCCATAGATCTTCTTGCCTATCTCTATACCAATACCATGCAGTTTTTACCACTACTGCTCTGTCGTACAGCTTGAGGTCAGGGATGGTGATTTACCCAGAAGTTCTTTTATTGTTGAGAATAGTTTTCACTATCCTGGTGTTTTTATTATTCCAAATGAATTTGAGAATTGCTCTTTCTATCTCTGTGAAGAATTGAGTTGGAATTTTGATGGGGATTGCATTGAATCTGTAGATTGCTCTTGGCAAGATGGCCATTTTTACTATATTAATCCTGCTAATTCATGAGCATGGGAGATCTTTCCATCATCTGAGATCTTCTTCAATATCTTTCTTCAGGGACTTGAAATTCTTGTCATACAGATTTGTCACTTGCTTGGTTAGATTCTCACAGAGGTATTTTATATTATTTGTGACTATTGTGAAGGGTGTCGTTTCCCTAATTTCTTTATCAGCCTGCTAATCCTTTAAAGTAGAGGAAGGCTACTGATTTGTTGATTTGTCTGAGTTAATTTTATATCCAGCCACTTTGCTGAAGTCGTTTATCAGGGTTAGGAGTTCTCTGGTGGAAGTTTTGGGGTCACTTAAGTATATTATCATATCATCTGCAAATAGTGATGTTTTTTGCTTTTTTTTAATTGGTAACTTTTTAAAAAAAATGTTAATCAAAGACTTTATACGTTTGGTAATGCTCAATAACAAGATGCCCATACAATCAGAAGTGTAACCCAATACCCAACCTAGATATACCAACTATCTTTGACTGGTGGAGACACCCGAACATCTTCCTCCATTTTCCCCTCCCCCTCTGCTCGTCTCCTAGCTCCTCCTCTCCTCCTCCTCCTCTTCTTACTCCTCCTACCTTAGCTCCTCCTACATATCACCCTTCCTGTTAAAATAAAACTTTTCTCTCAAAATGCAATTAGAGCATAACTATACCAATTTGTAGCAGTAAGGTACAAGATAGACCTAATACCCAGTCCATCATTTTGTTGACTAACCAGAACCTCTGTCATCTCTCCTTACTAAAAGACTTAATTCTGAACCTGGCTTTTTTCTTGGCTTTAGAATGAATGTCAGCTGAAAACCATCCTCTCAAATCTTTTCTCTCAAAGTAAATACCAGGATTGGCTATGAGACTATTAGTCTTCAACCCTGTCAGAAATCCAGAATGACTGAATTAACTGAAATTATGGGAAGTACAAAGCATAGCTTCTAAACCTTAGCCAATTTATGGAGACCACTGAACAGATGGACAGTTTCTATACTACAAAACGTTGGAGCATCTGATCTTCAGCCTTCTGGCCCAGGATCATCTGACAGACCTATTGATGCAGAATTATTAAGGACTGATTACTCTGTCTTGGCAGATATAATCAGTCGACTATTCTGCAAATGTGTCCTTTTCAGGACAGTAAATTGTCTGTAGATGAAAAGAGATAATTCTTGCCTAGTGACTGTCTCACCACAACTGGAGTAACTCCAAAGATGCTCAATTTCTTCTTAGAATCCAAGACAGGAAGCTGTCAGGAGCAGCTAGGTCTTTAACCAAAATGAACCTTAATACAGAAATGTTTGTAACATCAATTCTGTGAACTGCTGACGTTTTGAAAACCAACTATCCATGTAAGGAATTCTGGACTGTTGTCTGTTAACTCCGTTCAGCTAGTTCTAAATAAAATATAGAAAACACCCTAACAATAAACTCAAAGCCATGAATTTGCCATAGGCCCTTAACTCACAGGCTAACCATCTCAAATCAGTTAAAAATGTTAAAGAAGGACTGGGTCTAAGCCTTGTATTTCTAAATGTGTTATATAGGCACAGTGCCTATGAGAGTAACAATATTAATCTCACTTCTATATCAATAAGAAACTCGTACCAGTGAAAACCTTAAATTTGAAATCAAAGTAAATCTTGTACCATTTAAGAAATTGTAACTTCAGCTTAATAACAATTACTCAGATTTCTACCAATAGGTTATGGCTATGCAATAAATCCTAGCTACTCCTCCCTGTTCCAACAAAACCACTACTTTTCCCTAGAAAGACAGCCCAATATTAACCACTTCAGTTCCCCAAGCCCAGGGAATAGGGGCGCTGACTCTTCATTAACTTCTTCAAGTTGGTTACAGGCATTGAGATATTAGAAGAGGGGTGGGGGAAAGAGTAAATTGATAAGCCTCTGATGTCTGTGTCTTCACTGTATCCAGCTAAGATTCCAGGACATCAGAGGTTCGAGCAGGTCTGCTCAGCTTGCTTGATGAGTAGATACACCAAGGCTGTGTATTCTGCAATATACAATTCTCAAAACAAATTTTAGTATCAAGATATTTTTTGTTTGAATTCTGGAATCTAGTCTTCTGGTGGCCTGTCTCTATCATATCTAATCCATATAATTCTGGGAGTTTCTATGAGGGTGTGCTCCCACCGTCCTCCCATTCCCACCTTCCTGCTCTCAAACTCCCCAACACTAGGGAATCCAAACTATTGGGTACCAAGGCCCTCCACTTCCACTGATGCCTGACAAGGCCACTCTCAACTACCTATACAGGTGGAGCCATGAATCCCTCCCTTTGTGTTCTCGGGCTGGAGGTTTGAGAATGGCTACTCCAGCATGTTTCTTAGCACCATTTTCTTGAAAAATTGTTTTCCAGCCTTTTACTCTAAGGTAGTGTCTGTCTTTGTCACTCAGGTGGGTTTCTTGTATGCAGCAAAATGCTGGGTCCTGTTTATGTATCCAGTCCATTAGCCTATTTCTTTTTATTGGGGAATTGAGTCCAGTGATGTTAAGAGATATTAAGGAACAGTGATTGTTGCTTCCTGTTATTTTTGTTATTAGAGGTGGAATTATCTTTGTGTGGCTGTCTTCTTTTGGATTTTTTGGAAGAGGATTACTTTCTTGCTCTTTCTAGGGTATAATTTTCTTCCTTGTAGTGGACCTTTCCTGCTATTATCCTTTGAAGAGCTGGGTTTGTGGAAAGATATTGTGTAAATTTGGTTTTGTCATGGAATATCTAGGTTTCTCCATCTACAGTAATTGAGAGTTTTGCTGGGTATAGTAGCCTGGGCTGGCATTTGTGTTCTATTAGGGTCTGTATGATATCTGTCCTGGATCTTCTCACTTTTATTGTATCTGGTGAGAAGTCTGGTGTAATTCTGATAAGTCTGCCTTTATATGTTACTTGGCCCTTTACCCTTACTGCTTTTAATATTCTTTCTTTGTTTTGTGTATTTGATGTTTTGATTATTATGTGACAGGAGGTATTTCTTTTCTGGTCTAGTCTATTTGGCATTCTGTAGGCTTCTTATATGTTTATGGGCTTCTCGTTCTTTTGGTTAGGGAGGTTTTCTTCTATAATTTTATTGAAGATATTTATTGGCCCTTTAAATTGGGAATCTTCTCTCTCATCTACACCTATTATCCTCAGGTTTGGTCTTCTCATTGTGTCCTGGATTTCCTGGATGTTTTGTCTTAAGAACTTTTTGCAGTTTGCTTTTTCTTTGACAATTGTGTCAATATTTTTTTATGGTATCTTCTGCACCTGAGATTCTCTCTTCTATCTCTTCTATTCTGTTGCTGATGCTTGCACCTATGACTCCTGATTTTTTTTTCCTAGGTTTTCTATCTCCAGGGTAGTCTCCCTTTGTGTTTTCTTTATTGTTTCTACTTCCATTTTTATGTCCTGGATGGATTTGTTCAATTCCTTCACCTGTTTGGTTGTGTTCTCTTGTAATTTTTTAAGGGATTTTTGTGTTTCCTCTTTAAGGGCTTCTACATGTGTACCTGTGTTCTCCTCAAATTCTTTGAGAGTGTTATTAAGTCCTTCTTAAAGTCCTCTATCATCATCATTAGAAGTGATTTTAAATCTGAATCTTGCTTTCCTGGTGATATGGGGAATTCAGGACTTTCTAGTGTGGGAGAACTACGTTCTAATTATGCCAAGTACCCTGGGTTGCTGATGCTTATGTTCTTGTGCTTGCCTTTTACCATCTGGATCACCTTAGTGCTACCTGCCCTGTCTCTTACTAGAGCCTGTCTTTCCTATTATCTTGGTTGTTTCAGAACTGTGTGGGGTGGGTGTTACTGCTGGGGTTAGAGCTGGGGCCCAAAATCTTCTCAGTGCTCAGGCCCAGACCAGAAGGAACCAGTGCTCTGGGCCAGGAGTGAATTCCTGGGTCCTAGTGGGTCCTAATTACTCCCTGTTTGGGTGCTGGGTGTTGCTGTCTCCTTACCTAATATTCTGCCTGGGTTAGAGCTCCTGGGAGGCCTGCTTCCTCTGGGTTTTGTGAGATTGGGTGCAGAGCAGCGGCCCGGGATCTTCTCAGTGCTCCAGCCCAAATAATTATATTTTGACTTCTTCCTTTCCAATTTGTATCCCTTTGATCTCCTTTTGCTGTCTAATTGCTCTGGCCAGGACTTTGAGTACTATATTGAATAGATAGGGAGAGAGTAGGCAGCCTTGTCTAGTCCCTAATTTTAGTGGGATTGCTTCAAGTTTCTCTCCATTTCGTTTGATGTTAGCTACTGGTTTGCTGTATATTGCTTTTACTATGTTTAGGTATGGAACTTGAATTCTTGTTTTTTTCTTTTTATTATTGCTGGTATAACAGTTTTAATTACATTAATTGCTAGCACCACTTCTTCTGCAATTTCTATGACACAAGAAATTAAGACAGCTACTTTTGTTAATCATTTGGCAAAAAATGTTACTAATGTGTTGAATATACAAGAAGATTTAGATAGGGATTTGGAAGGATGGACTGATGCTCTTTATCCTATTCAAATTATTTGAAGGAGGTTCAGAATTTAAGGGTAAAGATACATCTTGAGTGTCATGCCAAATACCATTGGATTCTTGTTAGTTCTAAAATTTACAGTGGTAGTCATTATAATTAGGAAAATGTTTAAAGACATTTGCAGTGTATTTGGCATAATTCTAACACCTCTTTGGATGTTTTAATGTTACATAGTGAGCTTATGAATTTCAAGAATGCTGCTCTGCTGAGTGTTGATGTGGTAGATACTGCTGATAAAATTACCCATGGCCTGAGATCAGTATTTCTATTTTGGTCAAGCTTCAAGAATGGCATATACAGCTTAATCATGCTATCCCCTTTTGTCCTGGGAATACTTTTTTTCCTGCTCATCATGTTAAAGCTTGTCTTTAACAGCATCAACATGTTGGCAGCCAAAGTACATGGCTTGAAACTGAAAATGGACCTCTAGACAGAGTTATTAAATTAACAGGCTGGCAAGCCACGGATGGGTAAGATTCTGTACAGAGCCTTACCAACCTAAGACAAAAGTGCATTGCTTTTGATAATGCATATTCCATGATGGGTAAGGAAGGCATTCTTGTCAGAATGACCTAAGACAGTCTCAGTTTTATTAATGAAGTAAAAAAGAGGGAGAGGCAGAGAACCTTTGGGGCTGCTTGGCAAGAATCTGACATGGACCAAGGACAAGGAAATGGGCTGCTTAGCAGGAATATGACATGGGCCAAGGACAAGGAAGTAGGCTTCAGGCAGGCATCTGACATTAGGCTAGAACAAAGATGTAATTTCAGGAAGGAATCTAAATATTAGGCTGGAACAAGGAAGTAGGCTTCAGACATGAAAATGATCTTGGGCTAGGACAGGGAAGTAGGCTCAGATATTTTGGTCATCTTAATAAGCCCTTAGAAACAGTAATCATGGGAGTATTCATGGAATTGTGTTTAATGCCTTGCTTGTTCTTTGACTATCTGTGTTTATTGTCTTGCTTGTTTCTTGACTATTTGCATCTATTGTGTTGCTAGACCCTCAACCTAGAACTGACCTTAATACATGCATGTAATTAAAATGGTATAAAAGCAAAAAGGAGGAGGGGGAATGGGATAGGGGTTCTAGGAAGGGGAAATGGGGAACAGGGATGACATCCAATAAAAAAGAAAGAAATAGATTCAGAAAATCTGAAGAATAAAAAAGTATTTAAAGAATAAGAATGTATTTAACACGTTTCCTGAAACTTGTTAAAAGGTAGTAGTATTCTAACCATGGCTCTCTCCCTTTCCCATCTCAGAATAAACAAAAGGCAAGTGCTCCCCAAACTCAGAATTACATGTCCAGATTTGCAAGTTGAGAGCTGCGCTTTTCTGGAAGAGCAAGTCTGACATTTCTCGTCTTCCCATGGTGCACATATTCCACCAGACCCTAATTCTTAGGCAGAGGCTCTGGGAATCCACAGCACATTGAGAACACCATATACTATATCATGGTCATCTCAAGCCATTTCTTATGATGTGACAAGGCAAGAAGACCTAGGTTACTGTAGCCACCCAGTATCTTGAACTTTGAATAAGGGGTGCAATGCACCAATGCTGAACCCAACTCTGAAGTTCATGGCTTGGAGATTTTACCCTGAATACAGGCAGGCATAGAGAGTTTGTAGTTCCCCTCTAATGAGCCGATTGCATTTTCAATGGAGTTTGAAGAAAGCTCAAGCTTGAATGTGCTCAGAAAAAATCAATGGAAGTTTGAAAGGTGAGAGCAACAAGCTACACACTGGAGTGATTTACTTTCTAGAAAGAACTAACAAAAGAGACAGCTAAGAAGAACATTCTTAGGGTCAGAGAAAACTTCAAATACTGACCCCAGAAATATTCATCCAAGGCTCTTATGTTTATTGGATCAGACAGGGAATAATGTGTACCTCAAGGCATTGTCATAAAGTGAAGAGCAAACGTCTGGCAATTAGTGGAGCTTGACTCCATGGTGATCATGAGAGTGTAGAGTCCAAGGGAGCTTCCTCCATAAACCTGGCCTTCCAGGGTGACTGGCACATTGAGGTTGTGCTCACTAAGGAACAGTGATACCTCTTCATTCTACAGTGGTGGTAAAGGAATGATGGAGTAGCTATCCTTCTCCAGCTGTCTGAGAACAAGTGAGTAACTAGAGCACAGTCTGAATTGCTGTTCTAGGCTGAACCACCCCATAGACAAACCAAAAAAATACAAATCACAGACCGGAAACCAGAAGATGACAGGGCACCTGGGTAAAGCACCTGCTTCCAGAGTTGACAGAAAGATGCCCTTGCTGAAGAGAGAAAGCATGGTGACAATGGATCACCAAAGCAAAGAAGAGGGAGAGACAGACAATTGAAAGGTGAACCAGGTAGAAACTGTACAGCTGAAAAGTACAATAATGAACTGTGTGTATTTGTAGAAAAAAAAAAGGTGTAAAGAATAAAAATGACCAAATGCAAAATGTAGAAAATGTTTAAAGAATAGGATATATAGGAAGTATTGAAAGGAGTGAATTGTCCTGAGCCAGACTGACTCCATTATAGGCCTGAGTTTCTACTTCCCAGAAATGGCAAGTCAGTTACTGGAACAACCAAAGGCTTGTGTAAAAGGGACCCATCCCCAGTTTGTAAAATGACAGTTAGCCAAGCTTGTGGCCAAGAGGTCAAGAGCTAACTCTCCTTGGCATGAAGCAAGAATAGTTAGTCAAGTATGCTTGAAGCAAGACCCTAACCATTCATAGCATCACTCAGACCTCCAGAGATAGAACCCACCAATCAAGATATAGATCATCTACTCCTCCCTAATGTTCCTCCCTTTGGCTTTAAAACTGAATCTGCAAATTCAGTCAGGATCCTCCCATCTGAATGGAATTGGGACCCTGTATGCAAAAATTTGTACAATAAACACTCTTTGCTTTTGCATACTATTTGAGTCTGGGATATCATTCTTCAGTGATTTCTGGACCCTGACAGTATTTTTGTACAGCTAGGCAATGTGTGCTTAAGCTGAGCATTATTTAAAAAGTCAAAAAGTTTAAAAACTGGAATTTTATAATGTAAAAAAGGTACCATAAGCTAAGATTAGTTATTATAGTATAAAAACAGTGAAATAAGTTTTGTGAAGCCAAGTATAGAAAGTTTAGTTTCAGTCACACCCAAGGCCTTCACACTCACCAGCCATTCACTGACTAACCCAGAACAACTGTTTCATAAGCTCTATTTAACCAAACGATGTGACAATTTTTTATCCATTATTTTTTTTTACCGCACCTTTTAATGCTGAGATATGCAACTGCCATGGTGTTGTAATTAACTACAGAGTTCAATGTGGTAACATGCTGTCCAGATTTGTGCTCATGTACTAATAGGCTTACACCTAGGTTTTATGACAGTGTATTCTAGGATGTTTTCACAGCCGTGAATTATCTAGTGACAAATTTCACATAATATAACCCTGTTGTTAAGTGACACATGACTATAATTATATGCTGGCCTATAATGTACGTTCATGTAAGATAATTACCAGTAGCAGTGTATGGGAAGTGGGTGAGAAGAAAGCACATTGGGGTAAGGGAACCACATGGCATGCGAAAAAAATCTCACAGACCTCACCAAAAAACAAAACAAAACAACAAAAAAAACCAAACCCAAATGAACAAACAAACAAAAAACCCAGGGAGAGGCAGAAGCATTAAAAACCAACCAACCAAATTAAAAACAACTGTTTCTCCCATTCTTTGTTTATTTTTCAATAAAAATTCATATAAAGCAGTAATTATCGTATAACCATATTTCAAACACTAAATAGGTATTCTTCTTATTGTAAAAATAGAGGCAGAATTTAACCACAGTGGCATACACATGTAATCTAGCACTGGGGAGCTGAAGCAGGAGGATTGACTTCAAGGTCAGACTGAGCTCTAAGAACCAGTTATAAATCATCTTTATAATAACGTAAAGTAAAGGAGTAGAGCTATATCCAAGTATTTTTTAAAAAATGTTTTTCTGTCCCAAGAGATAATCTAAAGTTGATTCTCATAAGTTACTATACATGTAAAATTTTCAGGGATGACTAAAGAAATATCTTTCACAAGTAGTGAAGATTGCTAAAACAACTAAATTTTTACAGTTGAAAACATCAAACAGAAAAAAATCAACAAAGGGGGAGGACCTATCAAAAACACTTGACATCTGGAAATACAGTCTAAACTGGGACACTATGTAAGTAATTTCACTAAATATGAGTGAGTGTATTAAATCATCCAATCAAGAGACAGGTTATCAGACTGGCGCAAAGAGAAACAGAATGAGATTCAATTACTTTCTGTCTCTTGGAGACATACATCAGAGACAATGGGACAGTGCTTTGAGAGTGGAGGGGTGGGGAAGATCTACTGCATAGGAGAGAGTCGGGATGACGCTGGGAAATTGTCCTAGAACAAAGGCTACAGGAGAAAAACACAGATGAAGCACAATGGTGAAGGGAAGATATTACTACTAGAAACATGTATGGGCCATGTTTATATAGAGTCCTTGGATATAGGAAAGACTGGCAAAAATGGTAAGCTGAAGTGGACATTTTAATGATAATAGAGACATCCATAAGAGTTGAATATCATCTCAAACTCACTTGTCCTCAACTCCACATCCAACAACAGAATATACATTCTGATAAAATACATAAATGATATTCAGACCCTTAGACTAGACTTAATAAATTTTCTCATACAATGGGGTGATACGGAGAGTTGACGGCAGGAAGACATTTTGGAAATCCACAGGTAATGAAGGTAATCAGTGTAGTACTGAAAACAGAGTTAAATAAGGAGTTGAAAATGGCATTGGGAAATACTTTAACATAAATAGAGTATGCCATAAACACTTGTAGAGTCCAGAGTGAAAATACAGTAAATGTATGTAGTAAACAGATAAACAAAACAAACAAACAAACCAAATCTCAAACAGTAATATAACTTAAAGACACTGAAAATAAAAGATCAAGTTAAACTTGCAAAATTAAAAAAAAAAACATTAATAAGAACTAATACCCTTTTCCAATAAAAGCACTAGACAAAGTCAGAGTAGACGGGAACACTCCCAGTTCACACACAAATTTATAGAAAAAAAAATTCCTGAAACCCCACCCCAAGACAAAACCAGAATCATTTCCACTATTATTTCTTCTATCCAGCATTGTTAAGGATGTTTCTTTCAAAGCATTTAGGTCATTAAATGAAATAAAAGTTGGATTAGCTGGCTTATGCAGCCAGGCAAAAATACTATTGGCATAAACAATAGAAATTTGTTTTTTCACAGCTATGAGGGTTAGAAGTCCCAGATCAAAGTTCATCAAGAACAACTGGGGATGGGATCTTTGTGGCTTCATTTTTATTTCTATGGCCTCAGATTTGGGGACTGGAGGAACCATAGGATTCTCTTCTACTCTTATTCATCAGAACCCCACTTTCATGATCTTATTTGAATTTATTTCCTTACTTCAAATATGACCACAGAGTAAGGCTTTAGCATATTACTTTGGGGAAAGAGAACAAAAATATTCTTTCTGCTGTGGATTTGGCCTAATGCTTGTATTATGTTAATTGGGTCCCCAGAATTACATGGGAATCCACATGTCTGCACATAAGATGCTGAGGGTCACTGTCCCCAGTTGGTTTTGATCGCTAAATAAAGTTTCTGGCAGACAATGGCTGGGCAGCAAGACAGAGGCAGGACTTTAAGATTCCCCGGCAAGGGGAAGAGAAGAGCAGGAGAGCATGCAGGAAAGAAAAGCCACACTGAATGCAAGGGGAGAGCAGCCAACATGCAAGCTGGGAGGGCCGAGGCGCCGTCGGTCAGGCAGCAAGTGGAAATAGGTTTTTGTACATGAAGAGTGGGATTATCGGAAAGCATCAGTCACGTGGAGGTTAAGCAGTGGCCAGCCATTGAGCTGCTTAAGGCTATTAAATATAAGGCTGTGTGTGTGTACCTTCATTCAGGAACCCAGAACATTGGGGCCGGGTAGTGATGAATGTATCGCCGCCACCAGGTCGATCTGAGTCGAGGATTATTGGCACTACAACATAACTATAACCTTCCATCCCTGGTATTCCCAAACAATGCAACATAATTGTATTTCATCTCAACTGTCTAGTTCATTATGAGTACTACAAACTCTTCATCTAAACGTGCCCAGAACATTGCAGAAGAGAGTAGAGAAGAGTATAGAACCAGTATACCAGAGTCTGCTTGAAACAGTCGTCCTAGGAATGACTTGCATAGTAAGACCAGAGCAATGCAACATTAATGGACATGTTAATATGGAAAGGCAAAAAATCTCATGACAATGAACTACAGCCACTGTAATCAAGCTAGGAGAAGGAGAATTAGACTCCTCTCAGGGATGAGGCCAATGGATTTCTCAGTACAGAAAGTCAGTACTGAAAACATATACACACAAATAACAAAAAAAGATTCAGATACATCTATCTATCTATTGTCTATCTATCTATCTATCTATCTATCTAATCTATCTATTATCTATCTAATCATCTATCAATCTATTCTATCAATCTATTATCTATCTATCTATCTATTTATTTATCATCTATCTATCATCTATCAATCTACATCTATCATCTATTTATTATCTATCATCTATCTGTCTGTATATCTATCTATCATCTATCATCTATCATCTATCAATCTACATCTATCTATCATCTATCTATCTATCAATCATCTATTTATCATCTATCATCTATCTGTCTGTATATCTATCTATCTATCTATCTCTATCTTTCATCTGTCTATCTATGTGTATGTACACACATACACATATATAACAATACTAATCAAACAAAAAGAGGTATCAATTTGAAGGTGAGGAGCCATGAGAGGGGCTTGGATGAGAGTGGCTAGGAAAGGATGGAACAGAAAATGATGTAATTCTATGTCAATTTAAAAACTTATTTAAATGAGATATGAGGTATGATTCACCCTGAAGCAAAATATTCTAGCTTTGAACTTATGATACCAGACAAGTTGTGTGCACCTAGAACTCAATGGAAGGACAAGCAAAGGCTAAACATTCCCATTCCAACAGGGTACCTGAGAGAGAAGAAAGGGAACCCTAGCTAGACAAATCCCATTAGATCTCAAGGCTCTAGCGTAATATTCTTCCTTTAGGTGTTCTGCCCTGAGGGGCATCAGGGACAGTATGTCACTTTTACAGCTCTGTCTTCTAGGTCTTCTGAGACAGTGGCCTTGAAGAGAAGGAGCCATAATCTTTACAACTAGAAGGAAACAACTCCAAAATGGCTCCACTAACAACAGGGCCTTGCTTTTCTCTCCTGTCTAATTGCTCTGATCTTTGTAGAATTGACTTTCCACCAGTCACTTTATGGAAACCTGGGCTTTCCTCCATGATTCAAATCCAAACTCTTCCAGCCTTTGTCTACTAGTGAGCTCTCCATTACCTCAATTAGGCCCTGAGAAACTGAGATAGCTTTCATATCAGTGCTCTGTTTCTTAGTACCATCTGAATATGGTCATATACCCTGCCAAAATGCCCAAAATGCCATTGGATTGCTGACATAGCAACTGCAGTTTATTCTTCACAGTCCAGAGTGTTAGACATCTCAGATCACAGTCAGGTCATCAGTTCATGAGAGACAGAAAAGGAAAGAGAGAGAGACAGAGAGAGAGACAGAAAGGGACAGAGAGTGAGTAAAGAGAGAGAGAGAGAGAGAGAGAGGGAGAGGAGGACATCAGAATCTATTATTTTATTTAAGCTTGCTTGATTCTTTAGTGTGAGTACAGCCATATTAGGAATTGGTCCTTCAACTGTGAAATGGGAGATGTTCAGTTCAGCATGGAAAGAGGGAAAATTTCCTCTATTTCAGAGTGGTGTGATTTTGCATCTTAAAAATCTCAGACAACCAGTAAGAAACTATTAAGACTAAAAACTGAATTCAGCAAAGTGGTGGACTGTGTATAATATCATTGTAGAAAAAATAAATTGTACTTCTACTTAATAAAAAATTTTAAATTGGAATCAAGAAAACAATTTCATTCATATTATGCCATGAAGAATAAAATGTTTAGAAACAAGCCAAACAAAAAGAAGGTTTTTTTTCTTTCTCTATAAACCATAGGCATTATGGAAACAAAGAAATATCTAAATAAACAGAAAACTATCTCAAGGTTGCGGTTTGCCGACAATATTGTTACGATGACTGTCCCCCAAATTATTTACATATTCAGTAGGATCCATATCACCGGCTCAGTTGGATTCTTCAGAAACTGACAAGCTAGCCCTAAATCTCATAACGAAGAAAGAGAAACAGAACAGTCTTGAACAATGCTGTAGGACTTGTTCAATTCCTTAGTTATATTAATAGAACAGCCACAGCAATGTAGTAATTTACAGTACAATGGTGAGCATGTCTCTGTATCAGTGGTTCTTAACCTTCCTAATGCTGCGACCCTTTAATATAGTTCCTCATGTTGTGGTGAAGCCCAACCACAAAATTATTTTTGTTGCTACTTCATAATTGTAATTTCTTTACTGTTATAAATTGTAATGTAAATACCTTTGTTTTTCAATAGTCTTTGGGAGTCACAACCCACAAGTTGAGAACTCTGTCTGTGGGACCTTACAGTGCTAGAGTTACCAGGGTGCCGTGGTACTTCACAGGGATAGAAGGATGGAATGAACAAGGGGGAAAGAAATAAATGAACATTTGTAGCCAGTTGATTTCCACAAGGAAAGTGGAGGAATCTTTTCAGAAAATGATACAAGGATCTGGTGAGATGGCTCAGAGGTAAAAGCCCTGTCACATGAACCTGCTGATGGGAGTTCAGTTCCTAGGATCCCTAGTGAGAGGAAAGAACTGAGTCCTCAACCTCCACAACCTCCCTGCATTGTATGTGTGTGTGTGTGTGTGTGTGTGTGTGTGTGAGAGAGAGAGAGAGAGAGAGAGAGAGAGAGAGAGAGAGAGAGAGAGAGAGAGAGAGAGAAAGCCTGTATGCTTCTCTATTCCATTATAATTCTTTTTACTTAAAAATAAATGGTGGAGGGGAGGCTGGAGAGATGGCTCAGTAGTTAAGAGCACTGTCTGTTCTTCCAAAGGTCCTGAGTTCAATTCCCAGCAACCACATGGTAATTCACAACCATCTGTAATGGGATCTGATGCCCTCTTCTGGTGTGTCTGAACACAGCTAGAGTGTTCTCGTATACATAAAAAAAAAATCTTAAAACAAACAAAAATGTACATATTTTAAAAATAAATGGAGGGAAATTCTGAGTGAACAAGAATAATTTTGGATCCCTATTTTATATCCTTATAAAAACTTGCTGAAGATGGATCAAAGACATGAATGTATGGATTTAGAAGAGAATGCAGGGATAAATCCTCTCAGTTTGAATTTGGCAGTGGTTTGTTATCCAGGCATTGATAATCTAAGAAGCAAAGTAAGAAATAGCAGATCAATGGAACTTCACCAATATTGTGCCTCAAAGACAACCCACACAGTGGGAGAAGCATATAAAAGTTAAAGGTTTTGGCCTCTTTCCTGTCATTCTGTCCACCTCCTCTCCGTTTTGAGTCATAGCAGATCCTTGTGATTTCATGTAATACACCCTTCCTGGATAGATGTATGGTATACTCCACAGATTTTATCGTATGATATTTATACCTGTTATTTAAAATATTCTACATTTGTGATATATTTTCCTTAATCCATAGTTTATTTAGTGTATATATCTTATGTTCATTCACATGCGATTAATGTGTGTTTGAATGTATGTGTAGCTGAATAAAACTTATATATTACTTAAGCAGGTATAGCCTGGATTTTCCTTTCTAGGTAAATACTTAGATCTGTCGATAAAAGTATTGGCTGAATTTTTTCATTAGAATTCTTTTTCTTTTATTGGAAATAGATTTTTTTTCTCACATAATAGATCCTGATTATGGTTTCCCTTCCCTTAGCTCTTCCCAGCTCCTCCTGACCTTCCCTCCGATCCAGACTGACTCACTTTCTGAATCCCATTAGAAAACAATCAGGCTTTTATGGGATATAGTATAATATAATAATATAATAATATAATAATAAAACAAAAACTAACACATCCGGATTGGACAAAAGAAAGAAAGAGAGAAAGAAAGGAAGAAGGAAGAAAGGAAAAAAGGAAGAAAGAAAAGAAAGGAAGGAAGGAAGGAAGGAAGGAAGGAAGAAGAAAGGAAGAAAGAAAGGAAGAGGAGGAACAAAGAGAAACTCACTCTTGCATACACTCACAAATCCCATTAAAACAGCCATAATACATATGAAAAGGACCTGTAGGGTAAAAAGAGAGAGAAAAACTAACACACACACACACATACACACACATATATATAATTTTTTTTTTTAGAAGGGATAGTCCTGACAGTGCATTATGAGACAACAAATCTCCAAAGACGCTACCAATATCGGGCCACTTCTTTGAAGAAAACTAAATTTTCATTTGCAAATAGTTATCAATTAGAGATTGTGTCAGGTTTGGAGAAAGTTTCCTGAGATGCTGAGAAGGATCTCTCTCTGTCTGTCTCTCTCTCTCTCTCTCTCTCTCTCTCTCTCTCTCTCTCTCTTCTCTTCTCTCTCTCTCTCTCTCTCTCTGTGTGTGTGTGTGTGTTTAAGTGAAATGTTTTGTAAATATCAGTATTATTTGGTTTATAAGGTCAGTTAGCTCTAGCATTTCTATGTTTAGTTTTGTCTAGATGACTTGTCTATTGGCAAAAGTTGGACATTAAAGTCTTCCACTATTAGTGTATAAGAGTCAGTATGTGATTTAAGATGTAGTAGTGTTTCTTTTATGAATTTTAGTTTCCTTGTGCTTGGTGCATAGATGTTAAGAACTACAAAATCTTCTTGGTAGATTTTTTTTTTTTCTTTTATGAGTATATAGTGTCCTTCCCTATCTGTTCTGATTACTTTTGGTTTGAAATCTATTTTATCAGATATTAAAATGACCATACCACTTTGCTTCATAGGATCATCTGCTTAGAATATCTTTTCTTCATTTTTTCACCATCAGGTGATGTCTCTCTTTAATGTCCAGGTGTGTTTGTTGGATGCCACAGAAGGATGGATTATGTTTTAGCAACCATTCTGTTAGCCTGTGCCTTTTATTGAGGAATTTGATTAGTGTTTATTGATTCATGTTATTTTGTTTTGTGGTTGTTTTTGTTGTGGTGGTGTTAGTGATGGTGGTGGTGACAGTGGTGTTGGTATGTGTGCATGTGTGTTTCTCTTTTGATTTGCTGGTCTGGGATTATTTATTTCTTGTGTTTTCTTGGTTGTGGTTAACCTCTAAATATTTCTTTACAGTGCCTCCTGTAGTGCTGGATTTGTAGATAGATGTTGCTTAACTTTATTTTATCATGGAATGTCTTATTTTCTCCATCTAAGATGACTGAATGTTTTGCTGGGTATAGTAGTTTGGACTGGTATCTTTGGTCTTTTAGAGTCTGTGGAACATCTATCCAGGCCCTATTGTCTTTTAGAGTCTCCATTGAGAAGTCAGGAGTTATTTTTATAGGTTTACTTTTATATAGTATTTTGTCTTTTTCCATCATAGCTTTTAATATTCTTTCTCTGTTCTTTACATTTAGTATTTTGAATATTATGTACAGAAGAGAATTTGTTTTCTGATCCAGTCTGTTTTGTGTTTTGAATGCTTCTTGTACCATTATAGCCATCTCCTTCATCAGATTAGGAACATTTTCTTCTATGATTTTGTTGAAAATATTTTCTGTGCCTTTCATCTGGATTCATTCTCCTTACTCTATTCCTATTATTCTTAGATTTGGTCTTTTCATAGAGTTCTCAAGATTTCCTGATGTTTTACACCAAGACATTATTAGCATATTGTTATGGTTTTAGATTTAACATTTTCTTTGACTGAGTATCCATTTTTTACTATTGGTCTTCAATACCTGAGATTTATTCTCCATTCTTGAATTCTGTTGATGAGGTTTTGGTTCCTGTTCAATTCCTAAATTTTCATTTCCAGATTTACTCAGTTAGGTTTTTTCTATTGATTCTATTTCTAATTTCATGTCTCCAACTGTTTGATTCACTTTCTTCCATTCATGTTTATGTTTCCAAGATTTCTCTAAGAATTTATTCATTTTCCCTTTGGGCTCTCTTCAATTCCTAAAGCTGTTTACAGTCTTGTCCTGGGTTCAGTGTGTAGCAGTACTCAGGTCCTGCCGTGGTAGCATTGCTGGATTCTAGTGAACACATTGCCCTGTCTATTACTGATTTTATTCTCACATAGGCATTTAGGCATCTGGTGTTGGTGTGGGTGGTGGTGGTGGTGGTGGTGGTGGTGGTGGTGGTGTAGTGGTGGTGTGGTGTGTGTGTGTGTGTTGTGTGTATTTCTCTTCTTTTGGTTTTGCTGGCCTACTTCTTTGGGATTCCAGAGTATACTAAAGACCAGCTGAGACATCCAGCCTTGTAGATCTAGAAACTACTGGATTCTTGGGCTTTCAGTTCACATTCAGCCATTGTTAGATTAGCTGGACAGCAGCCTGTCAGTCATCCTAATAAATCCCCCTTCTATATATATTGAGAAATTAATCCTATAAGTTCTATTATTCTGGGGCAGTAGTTCTCAACCTTCCTAATGCTATGACCTTTTAACACAGTTCTTCATGTTGTGGTGAACCCTCTCAACCATAAAATTATTGTGTTGCTGTACTGACTGGTTTTGTGTGTCAACTTGACACAAGCTGGAGTTATCACAGAGAAAGGAGCCTCCCTTGAGGAAATGCCTCCATGAGATCCAATTGTAAGACATTTTCTCAATTAGTGATCAAGAGTGGAAGGACCCATTGCAAGTGATGCCATCCCTGGACTGGTAGTCTCGGGTTCTATAAGAAAGCAAGCTGAGCAACCCAGGGGAAGCAAGTCAGTAAGTAACATCCCTCACTGGTCTCTGCATCAGCTCCTGTT